>KV724424.1:18925-43430 GCA_000500205.2 Phytophthora lateralis | reverse complement strand
GAAGGACGTGTAAACCCCCAGCATACGATCTTTAAGACAAAGTGAAAGGACGCGACCCAGGAAGCGGCGAGAGCACAAGAAGTGAAGGCAGGATGTCCAGGGCAGCAGCGCGGGCGATGCGGCGGCAGGCTCAAGCAAAGCGCAAGCAGGGAATGTGACGACGGATGACGGCGCTAAGAAAACGGAGGGCAAGAGTGTGGGCGGTCAGATGCACGAGGACCAACGGGCAGCCATGAACCAGCAGTCGACCTCGAAGGAGGGAAACTGGACGATGGTAGGGGGGACTCCGAAGCACGCGGCCAAGAAAGAACCCAACGGAAGCAGTCAACGCAAAGCAACTGGGAACGGACCGAAGGCATTCGCGCGTAGGCTTTCTCCGCAACGGAAGCAAATGCTGGAGGTGCCTAGGCGGAATCGTCGATCGGAAGCGACTATCAACTGGAGAGGGGTGGATCAAGGAGACGGAGTGGTAGTTTTTAAGCAGCTACGTGAATACCTGAGACATGCAGCATCGACGGAGTACGTATTTCATATGGTGCAGCGACTCAACGAGCTGGCAAGTGCGCGACGACACAAGCAGTTTGACATTGAGAAGGCTCGACGACACAAGGGGCAGGTCGACGGCAGTAACGTTTCAGCCGACTGGACTGATGAGCTCTCGGCGCAGCAACGAGAACAATACAAGGGTATCATCAGTTTTTGGGAGAAAGGAAACGCGAAACATGAGAAGCGAATGCAACAACTCATGAAGACATGGATACTGGTGGAACGTCTCCCACAGCGCGAGGTTGAAGGCAGAATCCACTGCTTTACCTTTTGCGAGCAAACGCTGGAAGACAAAAGGGCAGTCCCCACGTCGACAGTAGGAAGATATTTGAAGGCTGTAACGCGGACTGGGGGAGCAGTGAAGGAAGCTGTGCTGCCAGAGGAACATCAGCGATTGCTGAAGCTCTGTATGCAACCAATGACGGAAACGACGATACTGAGACAACGAACGGACGACGAGAACAGGGCGCCCTTGCTAATAGTCAATCAAGAAATCGAAGTGCCCTATCCTCCGCGTTTCCTAGTGCAGACGATGACGCCGATGGAAATGGCGAACTTCACCGACATGTTCATCGCGCTGGAATATCCGCTGTATGCGCATCTGGCGCCCGGACAGAGATTCGGAGAAAGCTTGTCGAGAGGAGTCCTATTGACACAAATAACCATGGGAGAGGAGGCAGCACCGCGTCAAAAGCAAGAAATCGAAGAATTCAAAGCGGCACTGTCCAGAATTGAACTCGATGCGATTTCAAGAATAGTGACGGTCACATTCAAAGGCAAGACAGCAGCGCAACGATGGACTGGATGAAAAATGCCCCTGGCAATGCGTATGCTGGATCTTATAGATTACGAGAGCCAACGCGTTGCAGCTCGGGCAACCCATGCCGTGGTTAACCTGGACTACTATGTCTTCACGGTCACGTTACGCAAAGGGGCGATGACCTCAAAAGATCTTTTATGGGTATTGGGAAGCAAGATGGGGATGCAGGTCCAGACATTGACACATCCCGAGCTTGGGAAAACAGAAATTGAAGACAAGCAGTGGACAGTGAAAATACGAGCCAAAGCGTGTCCAAAGAAATTGCGCAACGTGGGATACATCTCACACGCCGATGTGGAGCTGATCTTGCATCATCAAGCCGTTCAGGTCAACTGGCCGTGTAAACTCTGCAAATCGCCGGAATACCCAAGCAAGCACTGCAAAGAGACTGAGGACAAATTGGAAGAGGTGATCAAGTCGCACACGTTTCGAGTGCAATGGGCTTTACCATCGACGTCGGGCAAAAGTTCAAGAATGTATCAGGCTAGGACGCAGCCGGCAACCATGGAGCAACTGCACTTGATGCTCAGCGGGTTGGGAGACATAGGTGAGCAAGAAACATATGTACACCAGCCTCCATGGACGGGCATCACCCCAGTCGCAGAAGGCGGTGAGCATCAGAACGGGATGCAAACGGAACTCGGGCCCAAGCTGCCGTGTGAATGGGAGCAGGTTTACACTGGAGGTCAAATCAACAACACAGAGCTGAGGCCATTCAAGACGGTGACACGTAGGACTCAGGAACCGGTCATCGGCGCGACTGTAGATGAGGGATGCGAGGCTGCGATGAGCACAACGAGCGTAGGAGGGCAGCACAAACCTCTCGCTGAAAAACAGAGCACAACCGAAAACGCCAAGGATGCTGACGAGGATGAAGACATGCTGGACGTGAGTATGCCGGACGAGGAGCAGTCGGAGAGCTGCAACTTGAACCGCAAGATTGGCGCGGCACCTGCGCATGGGGCGGAACAGGGAGACACTGGTCGTGGAAGAGAATCGGTGAGAAGAATACTCATATCCAGCAGAGCCACTAATAAATCAAGGCGGGGTAACCATTTGTGTGCAACACATACAATATGTGGTGGACATTATTTATCTAAATAATATGAGCCAATCCAGATCAAGTTCTCCATAACAAAAAGCGAGGATCGCAGGATGTCGGGCTGGGTGAGCGCGTGGCTGCAGGGCAAGAGCGAGGGTGACGAGGAGAGCAAAGCGGGGGGTGACGTCTTCCAAGCGGGGGGCAACACGCTCTCGGACGGGGCGGTGCCAGCGTCGGCTGACGAGATTCGACGCAAGCGGCTGCAGAAACTGCAGGAAGCGCAGCTCCAGGCTCAAGAATCAATTCCAGCCAATCAGAGCGCTGAAAACGACAATGACGACGTCGTTATGACCAATCAGGAAGTCTCGTCTCCCCAAGCAGACAAGAAACAGCGCGTCGAGCTCCCTGCTGTTATTGCTAAAGAGGCCAAAAAGACCAAAAAACATGGCGCTCAGCCTCAAGTTTACGTCAACGACATGCTGCAGCGCGTACTGCACGTGACGCTGAGTCGTGCTACTAGCAGCAGTGAATTGCTGTTTTTACCGCAGTTTGCTGCCTCGGACGAGGTTGAAACGCAGTTTTTTACACCTTCTAACGCCAGTGAAGTGCTCTACGCGCGGGTCATTATGAACCCCGCAGATCTGTCGGGAGGTGCACAGCATCCTTTGGCTGCGGTGGCCTATCTGGAGCAGGTTTTCTATCGCTGCAGAGACGAGATGCAGAAGCTGCAGTCCTCGTTTCTGAGGCTGCCAGAGGACAAGAAACAGGAGGTGCACGAGTGTCTGGCCAGCATTCGGGACATGTGCGTCAACTATAGTGCCACGGCGCTGACGGATCCAGAGATCTTCCCTTTCGAAGCGGGGACGATCAACAGTGATGCACTGGAGAAAATTGTGCGACTGCAGGGGAATCCACAGACACCAGAGTTTGTGGACGGTGTTGTGATCGGACTTGAGGCAAGTGGCACGACGCTTGAGGTGTTTGCACCAATTTTCCAGAAATTGTTGGCGGAGTTGTTCCTGATCAATCCACCGTCGCTCATGTCCAACTTCTACAACAACATGTATGTGCTGACGGTGCTATGTCGCAACAAAGCGCTGGCTATGGCGTTCACGCAGATCCCTGGATTTTTGCTTACCCCTGGTCCGCCCATGACAGGTCGTCGTCTGCAGGATGCCACTGCGCTAGGCTTGTTGCTGCGCTTTAGCTGTGGCCAGGACCCGGCGATCACGCAAATGTTCACGAACATTACGAAGCGCACTAAGAACGACGTGGATAGCTCTATCCTGACGATTCGAAACAAGCTGGACAGTGTGCAGACCACAGTCTCCGATATTGTGACCTTGTTGCTGAAGGCCGGCGGCCCCGCTCGCGAACAGGTACTGGCATGGCTGGACCAAGCGATGCAAATTAACGCCGAACGCGCAAAGGAGAACCCAAATGCGAACATCACGGCCACAAACGGTATGTTCGTTAACCTGACGATGGTACTGCTTCGATTGTGTGGCCCATTCCTGGCTGCGAAGTCGAAAAAGGCTCAATTGGTTAAAACGGAGTATTTGGCCACGCAGAACCCTCTGTTCCCTTTTGACGAGACAAGGCTGGTCGGCACTAGCTCGGATAATGCAACCCTGCAGCAAGATGATCGCTCGCCTGTGAACACGTCAGACTTCAACTTCATCACGCGCTGCTACTTTATCACAGCTCGGGCGATGCACCTCGGACCCGTTGGAATTATGGGCCAGTACATGCGCCAGCTTCGCCAGCTGTCCTACTTCCAGAGTCGTATGAATGCTCCGAACGCAGACCCTCGCCTCCGAGCACACTTCGATCAAATGGCTGCGGCAAAGATGATCATGGATGCCGAGTTACTGCACCCGGATTTCTTACACGAGACGATCCGCTTCTCGCTTCTTACTTGCGCGGTTGTAAACTCTACGTGTACCGGAGCTGGCGTATATGACGAGAACTTGTCGCTTGAGTTGCCTCTACCGGCACGTGACACAAAGGAAACCACCGTCCTCGAGTACATTCCAGAGCATTTGGTGGATGACTTGTGCACGACACTCAAATTTATCGCACGATTACAACCGAAGGCGCTGAATGCGTTCGAACTCGACGAACTCCTGAAAATGATCATCATCTTCCTATCCAGCCCGGGTTACGTGCATAGCCCTCACTTGCGTGCCAAAATGAGCGAGGTGCTGTTCCATATCTTCTTGCCTTCAGAGGAGTCAGAGGAACGCGAGACTGCTGGGACTGCCTTCGGTGTTGAACTGCTGATGACGAACCAGTTGGCGCAGCGGCATCTTGCGCCATGTTTACTGGGGCTGTATGGAGATGTTGAGCACACGGGATTCTATGAGAAGCTTGAGCACCGCTACAACATCGCCTGCCTGCTCAAGTATTTGTGGAAACTGGACGGCCACAAGCCTGCATTCCTTCGCATTGCTGAGGACCGAGAAAACTTCGTGAAATTTGCTCACGGACTGATGAACCACATCAACGGACTGGTAACCGATGCACTCATTGCACTACCGGAAATTAAGCTGCTGCAGGAAGAAATGCAAGATGTCGCGCGCTGGATGGCTCTCGATGAAACTGTGCGCGAGCAAAAACAGAGTCTGTTGTCTGATAAGGAGCGCACAGTCACGTCCAGTCTGCAGTTGGCCAACGAGACGATTCACATGATGTCTTACCTGACGTCTGAGATCCAGGAGCCTTTCGTGAAGATGCCGGAACTTGAGGATCGCCTCGTGAGCATGCTGAACAGCGTGCTGGTGAAACTCGCCGGTCCGCGTGGGTTGGAGCTCAAGGTGAACAACCCCGAGCAGTACAAGTTCCGTCCCAAAGTGATGCTGAAGGAGATCGTGCAGACTCTGCTGCACTTCGCCCACTACCCGAGCTTCCTGGAGGTGGTGGCCACAAATGGCTATTATGACGGTCAGGTGTTCCATAAGTGTGCCCAGATTGTAGCCCGCACTCAGCTCCTCGAGCCGGCCGACGTCCTCAAGTTCGAGGCATTTGTCATCGACGTCGAGAAGGCCGCAGAGGGAGCTGCCAACCTCGAGGAAACGCTAGGCGATATCCCAGACGAGTTCCTCGACCCGTTGGTGTGCACTTTGATGAAAGACCCCGTCCTGCTTCCCAGTGGGTACTCGATGGATCGGTCCTGCATTACGCAGCACTTGCTGAACGACCAGAGCGACCCATTCACGCGCGTGCCGCTGACCATGGATCAATTGCAACCGAACACGGACCTAAAGTCGAAGATCGAGCAGTGGGTTCAAGAACAACAGCAAAAGCATAAGGAGACCGCAAAGTAGAGAAGATGGTACTGGTCTAGTAAACAGTGAAGGAGAAAGAATGGATGCATGTATTGAATCCTGACAAAATAGGCAAACAAACTCGTTTCGTTGCGTTGTTTTCGTGAAAAGACGTTATATTGGTTTAAACAAAATTAAATAAATTCTCGTTCACAATTTCGATTTTTCGCTAAATCATCCGGGCAATGCTGGCCCGACGAGGAGCGTCTGTACTGCGTGGGGGCGTTGTGCGGCGCTGCTTGTCGGTTGTTGGGGGTTTAAAGCCGGCCGAGAAGAGCGAGGAAAATGAGACAGATCCCTGGTCGTCTCGTCTTCATACGACAAAATCCCAGCGAGATATGGAGATGTTGGGCGAACGGTTGGCTCGAGGGCGAGCGCGGGGAGACGTCATGTTCCTGCGCGGGTGAGAGGCGCTAAGCTGCCACTGCAATGAGGAATGAGGAATGAGAGTAGGCTGCTGCTGGGGCTGATTCTGTGGTTTGGGTGCAGGGATTTGGGCTGTGGGAAGACTTGCCTGGCCAGGGGATTCGTCCGCGCGCACACGAAGCTGGAAGAGCTGGCGGTGACGTCGCCGACCTATTTGCTCGTGAACACGTACGACGAGGCGGTTGATCTACCTGTGGTGTATCACGTGGACTTGTACCGTTTGGATGCGGTGGCGGAGCAGGACGCAACTGCTCTGGGTCTAACGGAAGCGTTCGAGAAAGGTGGGGACAGGAGGAAGAGGTAGAGGGAGAATGGGGACTCTCATCACTGGTTGCTTTGTGGTAGGGATCACGCTGGTGGAGTGGCCTGAGCGCTTCGATGAAGCGAGCGTGCCGACGGAGAGACTGGACGTTGAGATTTCGTACGATGAAAACGATGCGGAGATTCGACACGTCGAGTTCAAGCCGTTTGGTGAGCGATGGACGAGGCAGTTTCCTCCACATTTAGGATGAAAAGTAAATACGAGGGCTTTTGCAAACATGTATACTTTAAGCCACCATGGTGAATGGATTGCTGTGGTCTTAAAATTTGATTAGTTTTATCCTGTTGTAGCTGTCACGGTGCTGGAAGATACAGAAGTTCCGTGACCCATCGACAGAAGCAGCCGTCGAATTTCATCAGCACTCACAGTCGGCGTGGAGCAAAAGCTCTCCTTTTGCTGAGCCAGGAAACACCTGAAATCATGGCGAGAAATGACACCGGAACGTGTAGAGCACGTCGACGATGCGACCGTTGCGTACGATATTTCACTTCGGCAGTCGTCATTATCCCCATCATCGTGGTCGTCTCCCACGATTACGACCGACGGCGCTTCTTGCAGGAACCGCAGTTCCTGCTCGACGCGACTGAGACGCTGCCTCTGAAGGCGCTCTGTTTTTGTCTGCTGGATGACGTTGCTCTTCGCTGATTGATTGCTATCACCAGGAGTGAGGAAGGTATCCTCGGTAGGATCGTCTTGCTCGTCAATGGCAAACAACGGGTACGAGCTACTTTTTGAAGCAATGAGCTCTTCAATGGCTTCCTTTTCGGAATCCGCCATCGTGAACTCGTTGCATTCCTGAATAACAGCACCTGTTTCTGCGTTGTTGCTTCCTCCAGCAGTTGAATCTTCGCTGTTTTTGCTATCAGCAGGAGGAATGACCTCATCGGAAAGCAGTTTCTCCAGTCGATTCTCCTCGTCTTTGGTCATGTTCGCTTTCATCCCGTTCGCTACCACTTGTTTGTTTCGCTCAACGAAATTGTTGCTCTTCTTAGCGCAATTTGTTGTGGTCCATTCCAGGGTAACATCGCTGGAGTTCGATTGACTACTTGTCACGGTGCTTCGGCTGGTATTACTTCCAGTCGATGCGGCTGCACCTGGTACTATGGACTTTGTTTGTGTCACAAACGTTCGACTTGCAGAGCTGGCAGTGCTGGTTCTACTGTTGGTATCTTGAATCGGGATCGGCAGTGAGGGGGTCTTCGCCCGCTTTTGCTTCCTCGGGACAATGCTCGAGTACAAGTTTTTCCCAAGTTTCTCTTCCAGGATTGTATCTAATTGACGAATATGGGCCATCTTGAGCGCGATTTTTGCTGCCAAGCTACCGTTACCATCGGGATCGTCGTCCCCATCCTCGAGAATACCCTGCAATTATGATACGCAAATCAGTCAGCTCACGAATAAACGAGTTACACCTGCAAGAACTTACAAACGCTTGCTGCTTGGACAATCCAGACTCTATGAGCACACGCGACCAACTCTGGCGAGTAGTTTTTCCGTCTTGAGACTTTTCGATTTCCTCTCGAACATCCTTTTGCGTCATAAGTGACACAATTTGTCGGTAGTTCCGAGGGAATTGAACAAGATTTTCTCCGTCTTCGTCCTTGCGCGAGCCGAGTGAGTCCACGTACGTCTCGAGCTCTTCTCGAATACGCTGCCGGTTGGCCTCGTCGTCGAGCAACCGTGTACGATCTGCAAGCAATTTTCTGTATTCGTCATCTTCGTCTGTGTCGTCGTTGATATAGTTCTGTAGGCCGTGATTTCCATCTTGGTTCCGTAAATTCTCTGCTACAAGATTGTCACCACGGATATCTGCCAAAATGGGCCCACAAACGTCTACTGTGAAGCGATTTTCTTCAGGTAGTTGACCTTCTCCTTCTTCACCTCCTTCTGACTCGAGTGAGATAGTAGTGCTGTCTGGAACGGAGTCGTTACTGTCACTGCCATTGAGTAGTTCTAATGAGGGACTTGAGGCATCTAAAGGTACCAGTGTTGACTGGAAATGAAAAATCGATGTAGCTGGGATACTAGAAGGTGCCGCTTTTTCGAGCGAAGCCGGCCGCGATGTGGATTGTTCGTCGTTCACATTGGAAACGACAACGTTCGTCTCTCGAACTGGGGCGAATTGCTTGGTGGAGTTCACAGAGCGCAACAGTGGAGGTGAGTTGGGCAGTTGAATCAAGATCGAAGGAGATTGCACTATCAATTGTCGCGAACTTTGCCAGTCTCGTTCTACGTTTTGACCAGGCGTTGGAAGAAGCCGCTGGATGCGAGGCTTCTGTTAAAAAGAAAATACGAATTAGTGTTGAATACACCTTTATCGTGGAAAGAAGTGAGCTTACTGGTGTGGTATTCGGGCGACGTGGATTGCTGAGGTCGCTGTACTGACTTCCACCTCGATGGTCGCCTGTGCTAAACTGGAGCGAGCGATTAACCATCGACGACCGACACTGCGAGTGTGAGGCGGGGCGCCTTCCTTCCGATCGAGGCCGCTGCATATTCACTGTTGTATCCGGAAGATTGAAGCAAAGTGCGGGTATTCCTGGTGCTGTCGCGGAGTTTCATGATTATGGAGCATCGTCCCAAATACCACGAGACTGTTTGGTTTATTTTTGCGCGCTGACTGCAAGCCAAACCAACATGAAGGCCAGTTTTTCTACTTATGGAGACAATTGATTTGCAAACTAAACCAACACTGCACAAGCTGATCGACACAACACGTTAATGCGAGCGACGAAAGTTCTAGTGAAGGTTGAAGTGGTTTCAGATCGCCATAGCAATTCGTACTCGGCGATTTGTGCAAGTGAAATCGTCCGAATTAAAGATGTGAGTGCCACAAACGGCTGCAAAGCATTATACATATTCACCCGAGCTCTCAACACTCAGTCTCGGCTTTTATCGTACTTAATCGCGATGGCTCGTACCTAGCCCGTCTGAGCCATTCTCGCAAAACAAAATTTATATAATCTATCAGTCATGAGCGAGCGGCTGCACTCGACGGTGCGGCTCAACCAATTCACGCTGCAGTTCGAGGACGCGGCGCTGGAGCGCGCCTACCAGGCCACATTGCACCCTCGCAAGAAGGCTCTGTGGCTGCGCTCGCTGCTGCCGGCGGCAGCGTCTCAGCTGCTCTTCGCGCTGGCCGACGGGCTGGATCACCCAGTGGACAACCTGCTCGTGACGTTGCCGGCCAGGGTTTTTCTGGCGGTGGGTTTTATTCCTCATATTTTATATTTTTACTAAAGAAAATATAAAATTTGTACGAGGTCATAATGTATGTTTTTGTGATTTATATTTGTTTAGATGATGCAAATGGCCATGTTCCTGCTCGTGCAATGGGATCTGGTCCGTGCGGAAGAGCAGACGATGCTGCTGGTGGCGGTGGCTAGTGGGATCCCCACGCTGCTGTTACATGCACTGCAGAAAACAAGTCTCTGCCAATGGGTACATCCTTTTGTTATCATTTTTTTTTTATGTTTTAGGCAACAGGTCTTGATTTTTGCTATTCCTTTGTAGGACGCGCTGTTTGTGACTTTTGGACTGTCGTTCTACACTATCCCCAAGATCACGCCGCTGGGCTACGTGTCGTCGTTTTACGGCAGTTGGACCACTGCGGTGGTGTATGCGGCGCTCACTTTTGTGGTTCGACCGCCCGCAAGAACAGCGGAGAGCGTGCTAGGGGTCTCGTTCTTGGTGCCCATGGTCTGGGTCTTCAACACTATCGCCTACTATTCCGAGTACAACGCTCGAGAGCGGTTTGCTCTTCGACGAAGATTGCGGCGTGAAAGCATCACGTTGGCTGTGTCGTGTACCTCTGCGGGAGGCGAGCCTTTGCTGCAAGGCGGAGAAGAGGATGGCTGGCTGCTGCTGCAGACATTATCTCTGCGCGGTCTGATGGCCGCAAACACGAATAGCACGGCGTCTTTCGTCGTTGCTGTAATTCTTTGGGGGGCTTTTACGCTAGGTGGCTGGGCGTCACTTCCCGACGCATTGAAGTTTGTGGACGAAGCCACTGGGTGGGCTTGGTTCAGTCACTGTGCAGGCGTGACTGTGTTCCTTTTGGTCATGACGAGGAGACTTCGATGGCTGCTGGTGGTGCCGGTGGTCGGTGCGTTTCTTCTGTGGGTGATGTCGCTAGCTATGCCGGCATCGTGGATCATTTTCTCGGCACATAGTATGGGGTACGGTCTTCTGCTGGCTTCCGTCGTGATTGCGATGGGTGTTTTTGGCTGGTTTGTATGCGCATGGAGAGAGCTTGTGTCCTTCCTGACGCGGTCTTGTTTCCTGTATCCTCAGCTTCAGACTGGTATGGAAAGGGAGTACCCGCTGCTTGTGCGGATCGTATCCGAGTACACAGCAGGCTTTGATCCCGAAATTTTGTCTGCACGCGTGCGGACGGAGACGGCGATCGAGTCGATGGTGACACAGGATGCAAGTGCAGCCACCTCACTCCAATATGAGGGGGTGGCGGATAAACCGTCATCGAAACCGTCTCCCGCTGGTAAACAACAAAAAGGGAAACCCAAGAACGCATCACCGAACAAGAAAATTGAGAAGACTGAAGCTTCAGTAAATGTCCCGCGTAAAGCGTCAGATGCTGTTCTTAGCGATGTCACTGACGCAAACGTGAAGGCGAGTATTGTGGCTATGAAAGAGTGCCAAGTGTCCGATGCTGTCGCCGTCTCAGAGCGAAGGATGGTGTCTGTCTTGCCGTCATTCAAGCCTGGAAAGTGTTTCTTCTGTTCCAAGAATGACGCAGAGCATTTTGTTCCAGCCTGCGGTATGTGGGGCAAGTGGACTCACTGGCGAATGAACCAGCAACACAACTTGAATAACGCGTCCATTGTTTCCTCATCGCCAGGAGCATCGAAGGGCGCAGTTGCTGTAACAATGTGCACTTCGTACTATGATCTTCAGAATGACAAGTCTCAACTCGAGGAGCAGCTTCAAGCTGTGAAAAACGACAATTTAGGTCTCACCAAGAGTCTTGCCGCTTGCGAAGAACGTGAGCAAAAACTTGTGCTAGAGACCATTCGTCTTCAAGCGGAAATCCATGTTCTGGAAGAAAAGCAAGCTGCAGAGTTACGACGACAGAAGATGAAGCTCCAAACAAAAATCGAGGCCATGCAGAAGGAGGCAAATCGAGTGGCACACGATCGGAAACTTGAAACGAAAAAGTCAGAAGTTGCTCACTCTTCAGCTCTCCAACGACAAGTTGATACCAGCGAGCGACTGGCTAAGGAGGCAAATTCCAGGGCACAGGGTGCCGAAGAAGATTCGCTGGCATTGCGCGAAAGCCTTCTTCAAACGGAGAAAGAAATGGATGAATGGAAAGGAAAAGTAAAGGAATTGCGAAGCCAGTTAACGAGCATTGAGCTCCGCCGGCAGCAGCAGCAGCAAAACCATTCCCAGAGCAGAATGTCGCCGCTTTTTGAACCTTCCTCGCTGGAATTTTCGTTCTCGTCGACGGCTAGTGGTGGGTCGTCACTCGATTCCTCACCCGTGGGGGTTCTTCAGACGTTGCAGCCGTCTGGACGGCTGCCATATGCGCAGTCATTGGAGATCGAAGGTCTGCGAGAGTCCAGCAGACACTCTGAAAATGACGTGGACTATTCGAAGCGCTGGAGGCTTCTACAGACTACAAAGCTCAACAAAACCAATGATTCCCCATGAGTCTGGGTGGATCAGGTTGGTACCTTCATGGATTGATTTATTGGGCCAACCGTCGATGCGATATCACTATCAGCCCACGTCACGATGAAATGAACTATATTAATGATTTTTGCCAACTCCATTACACTATTCGGTGAAGATTGATGAATGCAAAAAGTAAAACGGTCTGCAAATCAATAAGTGGATTGTCGAATTGAGCAGGGCGTGCAATTGGGTTGTGAGGTCAAAACGATATGGTACTCAGTACCCCCGCTAGGATAGCAAACGCGATTGGCTCTAGCATGATGAAGGCCGCATACATTTCCGCACTTTTGACTTCCTCAGGCGTGAGCTCCTTCGGGTTCGTGCTCGAAAGAGACTTCATTCAGGGTCCTTTTCTGCAAACTTTTCACTTTTCTCGTGTCCAATTTGTTTCCGGTGGTGAGCGACTTCAGTTTCTCTAGATCAGGCTCCGAGAGGGACTTCGACAGCGTCTTCAGCTTGGTGAAAGTAGTTTCCTTCCCCGAGAGCGACTTCAGTCTTGTCGTGTCGTTTCTCAGGAGATTGTCGAGCTTATCGACCCGCTGTCGCTCTCTCTCTCTCTGCCGACTCTCTTGGTTTGTTACTGGTTTTGAGGTAGCGGCGCGTGATGTGTCCGCCATTGAAAAGTAGCTCACGATTCGAGTTCTAGGAACAACGTCGCTGGCGTTTGCGGGGCGATGGTCACCGGAAGCAGAACAGGAAGCAGGTAAGACGCATTGCTGGCACTTTTGAGCAAGAAACGCAATAGCGAAATGAACAAGCGAGTCCATTTGCTCGGATTGTACAGGCCGCGGAGGGAGGTTTGGCACATCTTAATGTCTCGAGAGCGAGGAAGAAACGATGGCGCAGACTCTGTGTCTTGATTCTGTAGGCAATAACGTGAAGTCTGTGGACAGGACGCAATATGGCTGCCGAGTTAGACTGTGCTTCAACCAGCTTACAATGACAAGACATGAAATACATTTGAGTGGGTGGGCAACCTTCATCTCACCTCAGAAGTAGCCGAGAGGTGGAGCTTCCACGCTGCCGTTGCTGTCGAGCTCACGGTAGTACTGCTTCAAGAGGTCCGAGTAGCAGCGCAATGAGTGTGCGGTATACACCTGGAGGTTGTGAGGATACCTCACGGAGCTGGCAAGTCTGCGGAGCTCGTCAAGTGCTGCCAGCTCGTCTGCAGGGAGGTATCGCAGGTAGTACGGTGGTTCGCGGCGGAGTTCTTCATCCAGCAGCTCGACTTCGTGGCAAGGTTTGCCACCGGGAAGTCCCTCGTTCACGCTTGTGGTCGCCGCAGCATTTGAGTCTTCGGTGGTATGACGACTCAGCTTTCGGAAGGCCACTGCGCGACTGCGAGCCGCTACTTGGTCATTTTGGAACCTGCGGTTGCCGTCGCGGGCGTGGCGGCGCTCTTGGGCGATGACCACAGCTAAGCAGGCGTCAAAAGCACGCCAAAGCGCTTGCTCTGTCCGAAGGACATGGAGGTCGGCCGCTGTCATGCTGGGATTGCATGGGTGCTGACTGCCGCTGTGGTAGTTTTTGCGTCTACCATGTTGACTGTCATCTTCTTCATCCGAGTCGTCGTCGTGGCTCCGACTGAGTTCGAGAGACGAGATGGCGCATCGACCGACAAGTAGATGGTCCATGGCCGAGTCCAGAACGAAGCGGTTAGCTCGCACGACGCGGTAAACAAGCAAGTGGTGATACTTGATTCGCACGTCAGCGTTCCAGTGGAGGAATAGGATCATGTGCCGCTGGACGAGCGCCTTGAGAATACTCTGCCTCAAATCGCCTTCAAAGTAGTCCATGCGATTGTACAGGAAGAGCAAGGTGCTGGCCAGGATTTCGCAGTTTTCGCTCGAGAGCATGAAGCGCATGCCGATGGCGAACGTTTGGCCTCTGAAACCAGGCGGCAAGCGATACACCATCATGCCGCTGCCACGTCGTCGGTCAGCACCTCCAATCTGGGTCAGCATGGCGGTGGCACTAAACCATTCCTCGAAACGGGTTAAGCAAACTTCGACGCTGCGGGCGTGAAGGACGTTGGTACATTCGTACATGGCCAGCACGCAGCTCTCCAGCAATTGATTGTTGCGCAAAATCTGGACCACGTTGTCGAGAACGGTTCGAATCGCGCGGATGGAGTCCAACTCGAACGGAAGTCGCTCCTCCTCTTGGCTTCCAGGCTCAATCTCGATGGAAGAAGATGGCAGGGGACCAGAAGTGTCGCGCACGTAGAGCCACTTTGCCCAGCAGGCCTCTTTCAACAGCAGCAGCGATACACGAATGAGTAGCGTATATCCTGGCAGGCAGGTCCAAACCACATCGCTCCCCAGAGCCGTGTTTGCTGCATGGAGGCACACAAAGCCCATGAATTTGGAGAAAAACTCCCCATCGTGACTGAGTTTCTGCAGCCAGCCATCGCGAGCCGATTCATTCATCCGGAAGATGTCAGTGTCCGGGTATGGCCCCAGGTACGGCGAGAACCGCGACCATTTGAACAGCGTTGGGTTCTGTGTCACGAACTCCTCCTCGTCGCTACGAAGAGCGGAAGCGGAGACGATGCCTGCTGCGGTAGCTGAAAAGTGCTGGGTATGATACCGACTGGAAACTTTCGCAGTGCACGTTCCGTCACCGTTTGTCTCCTCGCTCAGCCCGTAGCCGCCATAGTCCGTCCACCGCAGGAGGGATCCAGCGAATGTGTTGCCGTTCCAAGGCCTCGAAGACGACGGACGTCGTTGCGATGGAGTATCCGTTGCTGGTGCACCAGGATTCTCTTCCGACAAGTCTTCCACGCGCGAATCGTGGGCCTGCAGGTTAATCCACTGCTTTTCGCGGTAACCCCCGAAAATTTGCTCCAGCATCACGTTTTGAAGCACTGGTACGCGGAAGTAGCACACTGCAAACACGCGCGCGTAGAAGCGCGTTTCCACCAGTGAAATGTACGGCCGCTTTTTAAGTTTTGCAGCCTCCAGGTTCTCCACGGCGTATTTGAATGTGGCGATCAACAGGCAGCGGTACAGATACAAGTCTCGCTCGCCGTCTGCTCCATCCTCCCCATTGCCGAGATTCTGGTTGGCGTATGCATTTAAGTTCTCGGAATTTGCCGATCCACTGTTGTCCCGGTCATCGTCACCGAAATCCATCCCATTCATCGACGCAGTAGGCGAATTGGCAAGCCACCCCATCCCTGCGTTACTGGCTGTGTGTCCAGGGGCCTTCGGGGTCTTGGTTCGGGTAGTCACGGAATCTTCAGTGTCTGAAGCGTTGGTTGACAGGTGGAACTCGACACGCTCCATGATGATCCCAATCAGCTGAAAGTACAAGTTGCGCGTCCCCGTTGACAACATCGCTTTCTCATCATTGAGCTGAGCGACGAGGAATTTCCAGCACAGAAGAAGTCCTCGTCGACACTGCCGGAACAACTTGCGGCGTTGGTTCCAGCTGTACGAGGCTACAGCAAGGCAAAATACACAACTCAATTAGAGATTTTCTAAAACAAGTATACGATCCGAGTCACTTACCACTACCACCAGTATCCCTGCCCGAGTAAAATTGCCGGACTTGCTGCTGGTTCTCGCGCCCAGCCATTTGCTGCAGCAGCGCCAGAAGATCCTCCATACTTTTCGTTCCCGTGCTGGCAGTATGTTTTGTCTGTGGACTCGTCGTCCCAGTGGTGCACGTGGTGCATTCTGCAACGAGCTTGGGAATCCTCGTGAGAAGCGCGGCCCAGTCGATGTCGCCGGCCTTGGTGAATACTTCCACTGCTGAAGCCGCTGCGTTCGTTGTCGTAGCTCCTGTCAGAGATCCAGAGGTCTCGAGACGCGATTCCAGCTCGGCAGTAGTCAAATTCCGAGAGGTAGACGCGTGGAAGGCAACGGATGAGGAGGAGCCGTAGGGACCGCTTACGAATACGGCGCCATTCACCGATGGCAGCGTGGTGACAGACGCATTTCCCGAGCCTGATGAAGAACTCGAGTGTTTACCACCCAGAGACTTGAAAAACCGCTTGAACTTGTTCACCATGACTGAGGCCGATACCAACTTTCGACACGGAGAGCTCTTGCTGCTTCAAGGCTAATCGGGAACTGTCGAGTGCCACATGAAACGTGGTCACAAGTGTTTCTATTATTCTCGTGAGCCCCGGCACACAAACGCACAAGTTGGGTTCTTCTGCGATTTTCCTTCTACACACTGTACATATGACGACCGTGGAGACTAATTTTCATACAAATGAACCGTACACTACAGGCGTTTCAGGTTGCTGCTCGAAAAAGCAAGCAAGTCGGATTCTTGCTGCGTTGGACTACTGGCACACACGTTTACTATTGGTAGTGTTGAGCTTTGTGAGTGCGTCGAGTTTCTCCAGCAGCCCCGAACGGAATGGTGCGCGTAATTGCATAAGTAGAGCCCCTGTCCAAGAACATTTGCTGCGAAGTCCTGCTGACCAGCAGCCAGACATATTCAGAACGAGGCTGTCGTCGAGCGTGTTTTTTTTTCACCGACTGATGCGTGAGTTTGCTGAGCGAACCCAGGCATACTTGCAACGGTTTAAGATATCGAGCACTTCTTCTATTGGGCTAGCGAATTCCGAGAGCTGCAGTCAAAATACTCGGGGGATTGGCAACACTTTCACTTAGTTGGCCATTTCGATCCATCACCACGTCTTTCAGCCACGACCGTCGCGAGAAAAACGTCGTGACGCTGAAAATTCTAGAGCGCGAACAGGATACTGCTGATCGACGCGGCCTCAAGCTCTGCTGATTGCTCGGAGACGGGGTCAGATTTGACTCTGAATACGGTCTGATGATGAACCACGACGTGTGAAGTTCCAATTCGACGTTGGAGGGCCAGGAGTCGGGATTGAAATGTGCGGTTACGTTTCTCCTTGTAGACTGCTGTGTGGTATCTCTGCCGAATCTCAGTCAAAATCGACGACATGCCAGACGTTGGTTGGAACGTGACGAAAATCTATTAGACACACCATTAACAACGTTAGTAGACGTCGAGATAAACGCATCATGAGGAGTGCACAACTCATTTGTTTTAGTGTAGTGAATGGAGGGCTCACTTCTACCGCTTCTTTACAGCTATCCAACGGTTTTGAGCTTGCACGAGATCACGACTGATAAGCGTTTGCGAATCGCTGCAGCCAGCACGAGCTCAGCATAGTTCGATGGGTGACATCCGTGTTTTTTTCTTCTTCTTTTTCTCGGGTACTAAGTGGCCTTTTATTAGGATAGATAGACAAAGCACGGAATTGAAGCAGCAAGTCTCAGTTTCCAAGCCAAAGGAACACGACAAGCCAATGCAGTGAGAATATTGGAAAACGGGCTCCAAGTGTTTAAGAGCCACGAGGATGCGGCAAAGACGTACCTTCGACTTGACAGCGGGACAAAACAATCCAGAAGCACCACAATGCACAAGCAGCGACCAAGACAGACAACAGTTTTTCGTAATCCGATGGGGCTCACCAGCGAAAACAAGACCCGCTTCACACATACCTGCACCAATTCGCATCAAAAGAAGAATACCATTATCATCTCAAGTGCTTTTATTTGAAGAGGTTCATCTCTCACTATAAACACTCAAACACTCAGCTTGCACGTGACAATCATGATGTAGCTCACAATGACCAATCCGGCACAGGGTTCATTCGCCATGGTTAACGGATTGATCGTCTTCTGTGAGGGGAGGAGTTTTAAAAATTATTAGACCACGCGTACCGGTAGTAACGAGCAATGGCCAACTCCATCGTGGCGAGTTGGATCCTCTCCAGCATTTTCAAAACGATTTGTTCCACACTGGTAGCGACTCGAAGAGTCGAGTCGACCAACATATATTTCCCTAGTTCGATGAGTTAATAGCAGCACTGATGCTCATATACAGAACATAGATCAAAGCTGTCGATGCACTTGCTCCAAACAGTGCAAGCACAGCACGTGAATAGATCTGAGTCAAGTCATTCTTGGCCAAATACCCCCCAAGCCTGCCAGCACTCTTTTTCCTGAGCGTCGACGGGTTTTTGCTCAGTAGCCCTTTGAGTTTGCTGTTCTTCTTGATGTTCTCGACATTCTTTTGGGTGAGCTTGGTTGGATTCTTTCCGAGTAGTTCTTTGAAACGACTAAAAGCGGAGTTCTTGTTCTTCTGTGATAGTGTCTTCAGCACGCTGGTATTTGGGCTTCTCTCTTCACTTTGCACGTCGTCCATGGGCTTCGCAGCACTCGTGGCCTCGACTCTCTGTAAATCGCGTAAGCGAATTGCTGATAATTCCGCGTGATGATCTCTTTCCTCGGCCTGCCCGAGGTTTACACGGTCACCGTGGCGAGTGGAGTGGGGCAAGGCTGGTGTCATCGATTTCTTCATGATCAGTCCATAGCAATTGGTAGTGAACACGAACACAACTACGAGCAGGAAGTTAAGATGTATCCCGGGTGACTTGGGTGCACCAAAGAGATTAATTTCAGAGTGAGTGGGCCAACCTAAAAGCCAGGTCCCGACTGACCCCGTGAACATCAAACTACGCGGCCACCGCGTAAACGCAATTATTACGTGGTCCCGATTCGATGTTCGAAGTGTATGCTATAAATGAGACGATGTTAAACATAATACAGATGATCCTCTAGGCCGCGATAGCCTGAACTGTTCACTCCACAGACGGAGAGTTCCCAACGCAATAAGTACAAAGTCAAATAAAGCATACTTCATATTATGATTGGGAACGGGAACAGCTGGAATATCATTAAGAAGCCCAAAAATGCGCCTCGACTTTTTGCTTTTGATCTAACTCATCTCTAAAACTAAAAACAAAATGGATCGCACAGGACTTTTACCAAAATGGTGACTGAAATGATCAGAGGCGAGCAGATGGCATACTTCCAATACTCCGACTCCCGTATGGAGAAAAAGCAAGATGGAGAAAGACAAGTGATGCCAACGAGGTGCAAGCGGGGCATGCATTCAAATAATATTTACACAAATACTGTGGAAGCGAGAATGAATTGGTAGGCCTGAGGCTCCTTTCTACCTGGCTCCTACCGGTAGCTACCTGGGGCTACAAGCATCTTACTGAGCTTCATCATGACCCCTCCCGCTTGTTCTCTCGCAGTTTTCAATTCGGTATCCAGAGCTGCAGCGAGCGAGTGGCCCACTGCCGATGTCGTTTCAAAACCTCTGTCTTGGTTTTGAGCGCAGTAATCCGCGCTAATCGACTCCACTACATGCTCTGCTAGGAAAGTAGACTCGGCGAATAGAAAAGAATTACAGCCTCGTAGTTGTTTCCGGAGAAACTGATGTTGTCTGGTGGTTTCAAAGAGGAAAGAACCATCATTCGGGCTTTACACGTGCAAGAAGACCATCAAAGTATGCGCTTCCGTGTTTTCGACATGCGTAGTCACACGACCATGGACGCCGTAATGTCGTTTGAGTTGCTATCGTTTAGCGGGTTTGGCACTACAGAAACCAGCGAGCTGCCAGCAACCTCAGCGAGCTGCAGCTGGCAAGTGTTTACTCGAACATGCACCAGTTTATCGCTCTTTGACGGGCCAAGTTTTGCACGAAGCTGGTGTGACAGCACACCCGTCGCGTGGCTTGAGCTGACTGCACACGCCGGCATCACGAACACGCGACAAGCGATAGCCTGCAGCGCAGACCACTTGGCGCCGTCACAAAACCAGAACTGTAGCGGGGATTTCTTGCGCTCTTTCAGCTTGCGGAACTCGACTGAGTCCACCTTGAACGTCTTCTGGTGCAAAGCAGTCTTCTGATAGTCCTTGTATTGTGAGCATAGTACTTCCTTGTCCGTTTCCGAGAGAGGGGCGCCGTTGACCCCAACCGAAGACAACAGCAATTGCTCCACCTGGGACTTTTTGTCGACTGAGAAATCCTCACCTAGCAGCACTGGGTCCAATAGGTACGCCAGTTCGTGTGCCTTTCCAAGCACAACCTCCTGTTGATGCCCAACTAGCGCTCGCAGTACGGACTTTTCTTCAGGTGTCAGCAACGCACTCGATGTAAACTCGGTGGAAAGTTTCGAAAATGAAGAGTACACCTCTGACAACGGCAGCGGCGATGAATTGGAACTCCCCTGAAATGCTGACAGAAGTTCGTGGAGAGGGCGTACCACATCCAGATACTTACGCAGCTTTTCCGAGAATTTTGGGCTGCGGACGAACTCGAGAAGCTGCTTATGCAGAATGGTTATACTATCTCCACTCGAGAAAAACTTATTTTCCAGTCCTTCCGCGTCCAAAAACGCCTCGGCTCGTAGGATAGCCGTGAAAGCATCTTCGTCCGTTAACCGGCGCCTCACGGTCACGTGTGCTGTGTTCTCTGTGTTCGCAGCGGTCTCGAGAAAATAATCCAGAGCTTCTCTACCTGGCACAAAATACACGAGGTCCTTGCACTGCAAGGCAAACTGCTGCAAGTCTCGGCAGAAGGGCGTCGCCTCACCTCCTTCCGGCTGAACGAAAAGCTGCCGAACAATCGTGAGCAAAGCGTCTCGCATGCATCCGTAGAAGTGCATGGCTGGGAACTGCATCTCCAGCAACTGCCGCGCTTGTCGACTCTCCGGAGAAGAGCAGGGCATCACACACCCAGCTACCGGACACGACAACTTCTCCACCACACGTGCCACATCCCGTGCTGCCCAATCCACATTTGCGACCTCATCACTAGGAACTTCAACCGACTCCAAATACATCGGGAATTTTTCCGAACTGGCCAAGCTCGCCATGTAGTTCATCACCAGTCCGCCTTCCGAGCTCGCAGGGGCCTTCTCCAAGGACAGAGAAACCGGTACCAGTCCACTCTTGAAAAACCCATCCACCCTAGTTTTCACACTTTCATAGCACCGATTCAGCATCTCCGTCATGAACTTTTCCTTGTCTGGTAAAATAAAACCTCCACCGCACGCTTGAAAAGCCTGAGCCAAGTACGAAAAATTAAGTCTCTCATCCACGAAATTGTCCGGGGACATGGTCGTGAACAGGTGCATGGCCACGTTTTCCTCGATTTTCTTGAAATTCTGCTTCTCTGCCGATTTCACTCCATTGTGTCCTGCATTTTGCATCGTGGGCATCTGCATCACGGCGGGCTGGATGCTCTTGAACGACTGCGTCAGCGTCTGAGTCGGAATTGGGCCCTGGAAAATGGGTACATTTGCACTTCGGTTCAGTACCAAATGTTGCTGTCGTCTTGTGATTTCAGCCAGGTACCACTCTGGGACGTCCGTGGGCGGCAGCGACTCCATACATTGCAGGAATTGGGCACATTTCATCAAATGGGTGCGCGCCTGGCCCCATTTCTTGTGGTGGTGCACCAGTTGCTGGCAGTGGCGACACGTGGCCGATGGTTGCTTCTGTGGCTCTGTGACGGTCGTGAAGAAGGCCCAGGAACGCGACGGAGGACGCCCGCGGGGTCGACGAGCAGCCTCCATTGCCTTCGTTCGGTTGGCTTAGAAATGAGTGAAAAACTGGGCGCTGTATAAATTTGGGTGGTTTACTTAAAATAGGTATTCTTATTTGGGTACAAAGGTAGGAAATGTATTGAAAAGGCAACATAACCGCGTACCAAGACGGATCGAACGACACGAGTGGCGGCAAATTCGGAAATGAGGGACAGCACGCGTTGATCTAATTGGTGGATTCCTGAAATGGGTTCGTCATCGTTTCTGCCATCTTCAGGGCGAGTGGCGCTGAGGAATGCGAGCTTGCTGGGAGATGGCAGTGGACGTGGGGGCAGAATTTGGCCGTGGAGCTGACGTAGATGGCGTTTCCAGATAGCACTCAACATTGTGCGAGACACCAAGATGTCCAACTTCTCGAGGGTTGAGTTCTTGCCCATTGCTACCCACAGCTCACTGAGTGTGGAGTGGCCCAGTGGCTCTCCGTACTCTTCGGCGTAAATCGTGAGCTCTCTCAAGTGTTTTCCCAGACGGGTCGTGGGATCTCCAAGGCGCTTCATAAACAACTTTCCATCCCCTTCGCCAATGGCGTAGACATCCTGAAAGTCCAACGATAAAATGGAAAATCGTCACCGCCACTTTCGTACAGGGTGGAAAACAGATCCAAATCGACGTAGCTTTCACAAAGCGACAGCTTGGTTAAACTTGGACAGGAGGCCAGGATAGTTGGTGCCATTGCGTTGACGTCCATCTCGCGGTGGAATGACAACGACAGCTCAAGAAGAGACCATCCAACGTGCTTGACTAGTCCTTCTACTCCCTCTGCATCTGTCCTGAACGAAAGAGAAAGAGACGTGAAAGGCTCGCCTTCTGGTTGCTCTTGCTTCTGGGTCGTCACAGCCACAACACTTTTCCGAGGCACGCTGCATTGTCCATAGCCGGGAACAATTACATCCAGCTTGTTGGCTTCACTCTCACCATTGCTCTCATCCGAGATACCCCCCACCAGTTCCACAGCTGTGTCAAACGGCAAGGCAACAGGGTCTCCCGTCACAACAACCCTTTTCTCGTCTCGCTTCTCAGTGAATTGGAGCGGTGTGTTTTCGCGCAAAAGCCAACTTTTCTCGCAGATTTCCCATTGTTGCTCGATGGCGGCTTGCTGGGTTTTTTCTTGGAGAACAGCGGTAACCTGAGCCAGATCGTCCAATGTCAACTCTGCATCGGGAATAGTCAAGCCACGAACTGATGAGAAGGGGCCACGTTTGCACGAGCGTGTGTGGAAAAATGTCCTTGCCAGTTGTTTCCAGTATTGCGCACGCGTGTCATCCTCTTTCGCGCACATATCTGTCAAGCGCAGCTGGGCGATCGGAGCTCGCGACGCGGATAACGCTGAGCAGAGCGCTTCAAACTGCCACAGTCTTGAATTTGCACAGTCAATGTCAAGCTCGGCGAAGGAGGGCAACTCATTTTTCTGTGGATCCGGTGGATGCACTAGCATCCCAGTGAACAGCTTCCCAAGGGCTGCACGGTTTGCGACTTTGTCAGTGTCATCCTTTGACTCTTTCAAATCAAAGTAGAGTTTGTCAACAGGAACACCGCTGCCCAGCACTTGCAGCGTACGCTCGGCCAGTAGATCAGTAAAATTGTCGCAGTGACTCATCAGCACCGACAACGCTGATACGCGGTACACAAACGCAGTTTCGTAGCCACTAGGTGTATGTGCTTCCACTGAGGTCATTTCCAGTTTTTGGTTGCGGTGCTTCACAGTTTCCATGAACGTGCTCAATTGCGTCATATAGCCTGCAAGTTGTTCTGCCGTATCAGCCCAGCCATTAAAATCAAGCGACACCGGAATTTCCACCAGACGCTGGTTGCGTGGGGCATCAGTCTGCATCTCCAAAATGCGTGTTTGAGCCTTCTTGTACTCTTCGCTTGGTTGGTACTCAGCCAGACAAAACTTTTCCCAAATTTCTACTGGAGACTCGGGGCGTTCTTCACCCGGCAACCCGTTCATCGATATGAAGTCGAAGCGTGGCAAGACGAAGCTCTCGTGCTCGAACCGTCGTTCAGTCTTCGAAGTGTCAGGTGGCAGCACTAACACGTCATCGTCTTCCTCCTCTTCTGCAGCATTCCACTCATCCACGTCAACGTCACCTTCATGTGCGTCACGGAGTTCAGTCCACATTGCTGGGTCATGAGCATGTGGAACGCTTTCTTGTCCACTGTGGACACAAGTGACAACAGTTCAATGGCTTCTCTTGTTCTCCAAAGAGCGACTTCAATTTCTTCTTCTTCTTTTTCTGGATCAATTTTCTCCTCTTCTGCCATTTGTATTTTTTGGCGGGAATAAATTTGACAATAACATGTTGTGTGGTCGACAATAACTTGTAACAATCATTTTAGAACAAAACAACTTTAGGATGCAAAGTACTTCGAAGTATTGCATTAGAAAAATGCTGGTAACAACGCCACCGAAATGAAAAGGTCACTGGAGATGGCTTGTGTACTCTTTGCTCTCCCTCACAACGTCATCTTGGAATTCCTCGACTGCGTCGGTTTGCATCCGTGTCTGCGATAATCATGCTTGGAACCACCTTGCGTCGGCCGTCAAGAAGCCGTGTAACGGGGTTACATGAAGAGTGTCCGTCACTCTTCAGAGTTGGGTACATGGTGTGGCCAACACCACTATCATGTCACATGTGGTGTGTGGTACACCACTGACACGTGGTTGATGGCTCACAGCCATCCATACATAAAATATATAGGTTAAACTATAGGTGACTTAGGAATTGTATTGCAGGCCAATTTAAGGTTCACCTATAAATATATTCAGTCTTAAATCTACGTTGCTCAAGCCTCCAGACCGGGAACTAGTGAACTGCCGTTCACTTGGAGTTTGTATACTCCTAGCACTTCCTCAGCGCAAGGTGCTGTGTGA
>KV724424.1:0-18875 GCA_000500205.2 Phytophthora lateralis | reverse complement strand
TGACACGTGGTTGATGGCTCACAGCCATCCATACATAAAATATATAGGTTAAACTATAGGTGACTTAGGAATTGTATTGCAGACCAATTTAAGGTTCACCTATAAATATATTCAGTCTTAAATCTACGTTGCTCAAGCCTCCAGACCGGGAACTAGTGAACTGCCGTTCACTTGGAGTTTGTATACTCCTAGCACTTCCTCAGCGCAAGGTGCTGTGTGACTCCCGTCACAAGCCGCGGCAGGTAGCCCAGGGCTCCGAAAAATAAATACTCCGCATACGCACACCGAGCTAGAAGCAGTAATACATAGTGCAATATCGAGCCAAACAATAATCCCTAATACCGCAATATCAATGTATTGCGATTTACTCAGACAACTGGGGCAAGGTAGCCGCGTTCCATAGATCGCAGTTGGCCTTCAAGAACATCGATCTCTCAAAGTTTGCAGGATGCATCGAAGCGCGATGGGACTCAAGCACATATTTACACTCCGAAAACAGGCGTTCGGACCTGTTACTAGTGGGAGGGATAGCACTGAGTAGAGGCACATAGTCTGCCAAGGTGCGCTGGGACGTTCGAGGCTTCTTTGCCTGGCGCAGCACCTCTGTCGCAAAGTCTGCCGCGGGTGGTGCTTCTTGCGCCACAGGCGTCGTTGAGACTTGGAATGGTTCGATGGTTTTCAGCTCGGCATTGGATAGGGGTAGGGGCGCATGCAATCTTAACTACAGCGCTCTCAACCACCGGCGAATGCACAATATTGGCATCTGCAGCGAGATACTCGCTCATCCCAGGGTACTTCTTAATGCAGGTCTCAAAGAGAGCGCGAACCTCCACGAGTGTGCGCTTGTGCTGTTGCAGATTTTCACATACGCTGTTCAGTCCCTTAAGCTTCTCGTGCAAGGACAAAATGCGACGGTGGGCGCTTCCACGAGGTAGCAAGTTCTCCACCGCAGCCACATCCTTCGCTGCATCTCGAATGCGGACGTACTTGTTGACCATCTTCCACACTGACGACCACCGAGTTGTGTTTGATCTCTCAGCAAGCAGATCGGTGTGAAGAGCTAGCTGAGCAGCATTGTTGGGGAGCCGAAGGCTCGTCATCAAGCGACGAATCTGAGAAATCAAATCCTCAGATTTGGACAAAAATTGGACCATCACCAAGTTGTATCGGTGGCTGGTGCACCCAATCATAGGGATGCCCAGCTTCGTGGCGAGGCACTGGTTGGTAGAACAATTGTCTCCTACCACAAACTTGATCATTGATGTAGACTTGCCATACACCGCGAGAATTGCTTCAAAGCGCTCAATTTGCGAGTCTGCAGTCTGTCTATCCTCCGTCGGAGACAGACCAATTAGTCGTTCGACGGTACCGCTCGCTGTATGGTACACAGCGAACACCGCTAGGAAATAGTGCGTCCAGAAGTCCATCCATCCCACATGATCCCGAAGCAAATGCCCATCTCCTTGGCGATGATCGCGCCGACACGGTTAGCCACCCGCTCCATATACGACTTCAATGTCACCGCCGATGTAGGGCGCATTCGGACGAGCTGTCTAGTCAGGGGGTTCTCCACCTCGCTCAACGGCAGGTTCCGCTCTACGATCCAGCGAAGCTAGTCGTACATGTTGCTGGTAGTCTCGTCCACAAAGCCAAAGACTTCCAGGGATGTCAAATTTCGCTATTCAAACTCAGCATACTCCTCGCCGTGCGTGAGGTGGACCGAGTGCAGATACGACATCAACTTGCTGTAGCCTGTGCGGCTGGCGTGCTTGCGAGGCAACTCGCAGATGTTGCAGCGATAGAGACCTGGTTCCTGAGGCGTGAAGAAGAACGCAGCGAGTTGTCGGGACGTCATGGGGGGGGGGCTAAAGAATTGTAGAGTGACAGTTTGAGCGCGGTTTGGGTGGCAATGGAGCCTGACACGAATGATTGGCTGTGTGAAACGACTGGCGGGCAGTCTGCACACCCAAATATTAGTATTATTCCGCCCGTATTGTAATATATTATTTTTGAGAAAAGCAATAAAATATCAAAAATACCGCAATTGCGGTAACGTTAGTGATTATTTTTTCGGAGCCCTGAGGCAGCCCAGGTCTTTAATGTGCGCGAAGACGAGCGCGTCCTACAACCAACGGACACTAACCGGAAAAGAAAGGAAAAAACGAGCTGCGCCTTGATTTTGTCTCCCTTCTCCAAGCTCTATTTCATTTTGTTAGGATCGATCCAGATCCGTGAACTCCAAACCACAAATGAACAGGCTGCTTTAGCAGGATCGAGTAAAGTATGACCAATATTTTTCAGTATCGTGAATATACCCCCGCAAAAGCTCAATTTTCCGATTGGAGCTCTTGACGCAACCAAGGAATTCATTCTTGTTCATGCCGCTTATCAATAATTATTTTCAAGGCGTATTATTCGTCGTCGGTGGGTTGAATAGGAAGGTGTGCACAGCTTCTGGGACCAAAGTTTGTGCGAAACAACAGCCTCGAGTGCTGGTACAGGCGTTATCGACAATGCACGCGACGAGTTCATCTAGGAACTTGGTGAGCTTGTGTGCGATGCGCTCGTTGCCGAACAGTGTGAAAAGTATCCCGCTGGGATCAACTCCGCTGATTACCAGGTCCAAAACGGCTTGGCAGAAATTGCAGTACCGCCGGTGGTGCGCCAAGAACATGGTTCGGTACAGTTTGTCGCGTAGGTCGACGAATTCTTCCAGAGTTCTTTCAATTCTGACTGCTGAGGGCTGCAAACGCGCTTCTTCAGGTTCCACGACTGCGTCAATACTGCTAGTTGATACACTTGAAGTCGAGTTGGTCGCGGTCGTCGTCCGATAGTGCAGAGAATCAGTGAACACCTCGATATCGTAGCGTGCTTCACTGCGCTTCGTGGAACAGGACACTCGAATCGCACTGACGCTCTTGAGATCCAGGAAAACGTTCCGTCGAGCCGATATGAAGGCAGGCTCTTGCACGGCCGTCCCGAACGAAACACTACGTTTCTCCGATAGTTTGGGCAGCATGGTAGCTGGCTCCAGGTGTGGGTCGTACTTGTAGAATTTGATAGTGTCGGGCAACGAATATTGGAGCTGAATTTTGGGCGAAACCTTATCCAACGCCGCTGATTTCCTGGTAATCTGCCCGCTTTTCCAATCAACGTGTGGGGTTCAGTTTCGGTAATCGCTCGCGAAGTCTATCACACAGAAACTGAGGTTTATGTGCTTGGCTGAGGCTCGACCAAGCACCAAAGCGGATTCGAGCAGGACAGCATCTGTGTCCCCACGTCGCCTACCCCGATAAAGATGAAGATCGTCACATCAAGCGGCTCACCCCAACATGCTCACGAACTTTCAGGCATCCACTACGAAGGTGACGAGACGAAAACAAACAAGATTACGATATGTGAAAATCGGAAGAACCACAGACATTGCCTCGGGGGTGAGAGAGCTGCAGGGCACTCCAGTTCTGGAAAGTGTGTTTCATTCTGAGATTTCGAACTAACGACTCGGCCAGTACAAGAGCTACTTCGACTTCGGCTCCGGCATTAAGAACAACGACTCCAACAACGACGATATGGTCGGGTAAGGCACCAGATTCACCCATACCAGCTTTCTTGTTTCTCAGGATGAACCTAAACTTGCACCGCGGCGACATCGCCACGTCTCAATCCTGTCCATACTACCCAAAAGTTTTTGCTGTACTCGCTCGGAAAAATCTAATTGATCAAACCTGTTATTTCATCCAGTCCTACTCTACATGCAGCTCAATTCGAAAGTAGCCACCCAACAGCTTATCCATAACATTAAGGTTTGTAGTATAAGGCAGCAATCTGCTGCTCGTCGTTGTTGGCAAAGTGCACAGGTGTTCCCCACATCCTGCTTTGGTTCACGTTCGCGGATCGCATCGACTCTGTAGAGAGCCGAAGACCGATCGGGCCCCACATGCTAACACCATTGAAACCCATAGTCGTCACCTCCTTCTCCGCAGTGATCATCCAATCCTGTTGCTTGTCCTCGTAACTCGGTGCTTCGCTCTCTATGGACGCTTCAACCTCTTCGTCAAAGAAAGCCTCAGGCGACGCCGAGAAGTCAAAGGCATTGAAGCCAATGTGCATCTCGGTGCCCGCAGAAACCGGCCAGTTGCCGTCATCGAACCCGGAACAATTTTGCTTCTGCCTCCACTTGACTGAGACTTTCCGTGTGCGACCCTCGTCCACATTCAAACTCTCGACTTGGGATGCAGTGGTGGGGCCATACTGACTCCCACGACACATTCGGCGATGGCGAGCACGGAATCGCTCGATATCGGCGGCTTCTTGGGTCGATTTGGCACCGCTGGGCGAGATCGAGGGCGGCGAGTGCTGGTACATGGGAGCTGAGGTAGAATGGAGCGCACTGTACTTGCTTCTTCCGTGACGCCTTCAATTTGGAAATGACAAGTGGTGTAGGACGACGAATCTTATCCCAAGATAACTTGTTGTTGCAAATGGCCCCATGCGGTGCACTGATTGGCGTGTTGGCCCAACACGCGCGTGTTTCTCGGCTAATCAGAGCAACCATCGCTAAAGTGTCGACTTGAACTGCTTCATCGCATCTTCCTAGAATGGCTGGGGCTCCATGTTCACTATGATGTTGCCATTGAGCCGCATCCGACGAGTATCGTTTGGTGCACATCCGGCCTGTCCTCTTACATGAACACTCCGAAGCAACGCATTGGCTGCATTAATTCCAATGGTCCAGCATTGGTTGGTGTGTAGATTCGTCGACCATTATGCAGCTCTGGCACCCATGACGGACTTCTGCGGATTGTTGTGAACGTAGAAAACCCTGGGTCAGCGCGCCCCGGACTTAATAGTCGCCATGCCCACCGACACAAATATCGCGGCGTGGTTGCTGTGTCAGCGCTGAAGGCAGCTAAAGTCGCCAAGCTTTCCACAATGAACACTTTTTATTGAAATAATCTGGGCTCGGTGCACTGCTTTGACTGGGCGGTTCTTCTCGAAGCAATACATGGCAGCCCACAGCTCTTAAGCAACCTGGAAATTCGACTCGCTGGCAGCGAGAATATCGCGTATGGACGCGATTGTGTACTCGACGTCTTCAGACGTCACATGCAGGTTCGTCACCGCGCGAATCTCCTCACCTCGCCAGTACCCGCCGAAAACGATTCCCTTCTCCTCGGCGACCTTCTTCACGAGCGTGGGTGTGTCGATTTTAAAGTCCAAGGTAACCTTAAAGAACAGCATGTTGGTGTCTACACTGTCGGCGTCGATCTCGATGCCTGGAATTGTGGACAGGCCGTGTGCAAGCGCCTTGGCGTTCTCGTGATCCTCTGCGAGGCGGTCAAACTGGTGCTCCAGAGCGTAAAGGGCGCCGGCAGCGAGCATACCCGACTGGCGCAGACCGCCGCCGAGAGACTTGCGTAGCCGCTTGGCGTGGTGGATAAACTCCTCCGAACCGGCGAGAATGGAGCCGACGGGGGCACCGAGGCCCTTGCTGAGGCAGAAAGACACGGTGTCCGCGTCCTTCACGAGGTCCTCCAACGCGACGCCCGAGGCGACGCTGGCGTTCGCGAGACGCGCGCCGTCCACATGGAGGCTCAGATTGTGCTCCTTGCAGAACTGCTCCACCTCGCGGATGTACGTGAGGGGCAGTACCCGTCCGCCGCAGGTGTTGTGCGTGTTTTCAATCTCCAGGAGCGACGTCCGCGGGTAGTGGATGTCGTCGGCGCGGACGGCAGCTGCCATGTCACTGAGCTTGATCGTGCCGTCTGACTGGTTGGGGAGCGTCGCCAGACTGACGCCCATGTACGCTGCAGATGCAGCCACCACGAAATACCAGTTAGCAACCGATTGTGGACGAATTAATAGATGGGAATGAGCACTCACCACTGGCACCAGCGCCTTCGTACGTGAAGATGTGCGACTTGTTGCCGCAAATGACCTCGTCGCCGCGCTGGCAGTGCGTGCCGATGGCGATCAAGTTGGACATGGTGCCACTGAAGAGTCACGAGCGTGACGTTAGCAACTTTAGATCGAACGTTTCGAACTTCAGAAAAAAACAAGCGGACACGTACGATGGGACGAACATGGCGTCCTGCTTGCCGAGCATGCTGGCGGCCACCTTCTGGAGCTGCTTGACGGTGGGGTCCAGCTCGTAGACATCGTCGCCCACCTTGGCGGCCGCGATGGCTTTCCGCATGCCGGGCGTCGGGCACGTGATGGTGTCCGACATGAAGTTGATGACGGCGCGCTGCAGTTTGGTCATGGTCGTGGTGAGCTCGAGCGGGCGTATCTGAAAATGGGCCACGTGGGGCACTTCGCGCTGACGTAGACCGAATGAATGGACGGACGCCACGACGCACTCGGACCGCTGCAAAGGTTGCAGGGAAATCGCGCTTATGCACAAGTAGTGAAACCCTTAGCATGCAGAGTTGCGCTGGTCGCAGCGACATGACGCCGAAGCAGCAAAATAGACAGTCGACACAAGCCTGGAGAGCGGAGATCACAGCTGGACGGCAACTGCTCTCTACGTGCAGGTGAAAGTAGCATACAAGCAGCCTCATTGCGAGCACCTCCACAGCGCAGCGGCATGGATACTTCCGCCTGCGCCGCGAGTGCTTACGCAAGACGCAGGATTTCGACGACATACAAACGGCAAGACAGGCATGCAGGGGAATGTTCGTGTGGCGGACCTCGATAGTCGGAACGCGGAATGTTCGTTTGCTTCAGTGCACTAGGCGCGTCGCAGGCAGCAGCCTAGACCCAATCAAGTTCCGTTGCCTTGGCCCGTCACTTTCGTCATCAGCGCTCGCGCATCATCAAGCTGTAGTCGGTCTCAGCTCAGCAGCGCGTGGATCGACGCCACCGCGTACTCGATGTCCCGGTCCGAAATGTGCAGATTGGTAACAGCGCGTACACGGTTTCCGTCGGCGTAGGCGCCCACGAGCAGTCCCTTCTCGGTCTCAAGCCGCTGCACCAGCGTCGGCGCGTCCAGCTTGGCGTCCAAATTCAGCGTGAAGAAGACGATGTTGGTGTCCACCGTGTCCGGATCGATCTCGACGCCCGGGGTCGTTGCAAGCCCGTGTGCGAGCGCCTGCGCGTTCACGTGGTCCTCGGCGAGACGTTCGAACTGGTTCTCGAGCGCGTACAGGCCCGCGGACGCGATGACGCCGGCCTGGCGCATGCCTCCGCCCAGTGACTTGCGGAGCCGCGTGGCGTGATGGATGAACTCCTCCGAGCCAGCGAGGATGGAGCCCACGGGCGCGCCTAGGCCCTTGCTCAGGCAGAGCGAGACCGAGTCGGCACCGCGGACCAGCTCGTCCATCGGGATGCCGGACGCCACGCTGGCGTTAGCCAGTCGCGCACCGTCCACATGAAGACGGAGATCGCGCTCGAGACAGAACTGCTCGACGTTGCGGATGTACGACAGCGGCAGGACGCGGCCTCCGCACGAGTTCTGCGTGTTCTCGATCTCCACGAGCCGCGTGCGCGGGTAGTGCGGGTCGTCGTCGCGGACGGCGTTGTGGATGTCCTGGAGACTCAGCGTGCCGTCCGGTTGGTTGGGTACCGTGTGCAGACTCACCCCCATGTAGGCTGGAGCAGTGGAGACAAAGCAAGAACACGGTCGTCAGCGTTAGGTATAGTGCTGGAGCTTGAGTGGCTTGCTCACCGTTGGCGCCGCCGCCCTCATACAGGAAGATGTGGGCCTTGTCTCCGCAAATGACCTCATCTCCTCGGCGGCAGTGCGCCCCGATGGCGATGAGGTTCGACATGGTGCCTCTGCAAAGAACCGCAGTGTTAGATCCAAGCACCGCGCGGTTGAGCATTCAGCGGACGGACGTACGAGGGCACGTAGAGCGCCGCCGCCTTGCCCAGCCGCTCGGCCGCCACCTTCTCCAGGCGGTTCACGGACGGATCGGCGCCGAATACGGCGTCGCCCACCTCTGCGGCCGCGATGACCTGGCGCATAGCGGCAGTCGGACATGTGACGGTGTCGGACAGGAAGTTCACGATAGACCTGCTCATGATCTCGATTTGGCTTTTGTGTCGTGTGCAGCACATCAAGAGGTCCTGGATAAGGATAAAGTAGAGTGGATCGTGACGTTCAATGATGCAGGTTTGATGGTTTGGACTTTAGAGTCCAGGCGCTTTGTGTTGTTTCAACTGAGGTAAGATGGTATATTTTCTAAGAAGAATAAGCTGCCTTATAATACACGCTAGCAAAATGGTCATCAAGTGACCTACTAATATCCCGGCTCACAGCGCCCACAGACAAGGGGCAGCGGCGGGCAAGGCATGTGAGGGCACTCGACGTTACTTGTACATCGAAGGAAGCTCTTTCTTCCGACTCTCCGCGCTACGAAAAATAGAGAAACTCCACGGGTCCTGTCCGTCTGCAAAAGACACATGGGCCGACGTCACGACACGCTCGCGCATTGCTCCAAGTCTTCTAATGGCGGACAACTGCTTGCCATCTTCATGTCGCCTGTAATTTACCAGGCGCTGTTATCGTCGCTGAAACCTCCACGGGAGCCGCCGCTGCGACCGCCGCCACCGCTGTAGCCGCCACCACCACCATAGCCGCCGCTGCTACCACCGAAGCCGCCGCCGCCACCACCGTAGCCGCCACTGCTGCCACGGCCGCCTCCAGCACGATCCTCGCTACGGAAATCTCTGGCACCGAAGCGGGAGCTGCCACGGCCACCACGACCGCCACGGCCACCGCGACCGCCGCCTCCACCACGGAATGCGCTGCTGGCCATCTGGTCAAGGAACGCCGGGATCTCCTGGCCGTTCTCCGTCATCAGGTCGTACATCTCACGGGCAATGTTGCGGTTCTTCTCGTTCATCATCGAGAGGGCGTATCCGACGTTACCCACACGGCCGGTACGTCCGATACGGTGAACGTAGTCGTCGATGTTGTTGGGCAGGTCGAAATTGATAACCTGCGTCACACCGTCGATATCAAGACCACGAGCAGCAACGTCCGTAGCCACCAGCACGGGCGTGCGGCCAGACTTGAAGCTGGCCAGCGCCTGCTCACGCTCGCGCTGCGTGCGGTCGCCGTGGATGGACGTGGCCGGGAAACCTTCACGGCACAGCATGTCCTCAAGGAAGTCGGCTCCACGCTTGGTCTCCACGAACACAAGGATCAGACCGTCCTGCACCTGGTTCAGGAAACGCACAAGGTAGTCCTCCTTGTCGTACTGCTCAATGTACTCGACCGTCTGCTTCACGTCCTTCGAGGCCGAGCCCACACGGCCGACCGTCAGGAAAATGTAGTCGCGCAGGAAGTCCGACGCCAGGCGCTGGATCTCGCGCGGGAACGTGGCACTAAACATGAACGTCTGACGTTCACGGGGCATGTCCTCCTGCTCGACAATGCGGCGGATCTGGGGCTCGAAACCCATGTCGAGCATGCGATCAGCCTCATCCAGAATGAGGAACCGGATGCAAGATAGCGAGATACGGCCACGCTCCATCAGGTCCACCAAACGACCAGGGGTGGCAACCAGCAGGTCGCACCCGCGCTCCAGCTCACGCAGCTGGCGTCCGACCTCGGCACCACCGTAGATGACCACGGGGGCGATACCCGTGCAGTAGCAGAACTTCTTGGCCTCCTCGTGGATCTGCGACGCAAGCTCACGCGTGGGCGACAGGATCAGCGCGGCGGGGAAAATCTTGCGCGAGCGGCCGTGGCCGACATCTGGCGGGGGCGTGCCACCCACACGCAGCATGGCCGCGAGCGTGGGGAACAGGAAGCCACCAGTCTTACCGGAACCCGTCTGGGCACAGGCCATCATATCACGGCCAGCCAGACCGATCGGGATCGAGTACTTCTGCACGGGCGTGGGCTTGTCGTACTTGCATAGCTCCAGGTTGCGGATGACCTCGGGGCCGAGCTCCTCGGCCGCGAACTCCGTGACTGGGTCGGGCACGTTCTCTCCGCTCGTCTCGACGGGAATGTCGTCGTACTTGTCGAAGTTGATGCCGGACGACTTGGCGTCGCCGAACAGCTCGTGCTCTAGGCGCTCGTTGGGGCGCAGGTCGCCGTGGTAGCCGACCTCGTTCACACGCGGGCCGCCGCCGCGACTGTAGCCACCGCCGCCGCCGCCTCCTCCATACCCGCCGCGGCGGTCGTCTCCGTAGCCCCCGCGACGGTCGTCACGGCCCGACTCAAAGCCAGCCCAGCGAGAGTTGGTGGCGCGCGGGGGTCCTTCGCTGCGCTCGCGGGAGCCTCCACGGCGGTCTTCGAAGCTACGTTCACGCGAGCCTCCGCGACGTTCGTAGCCGCCGCCTCCGTAGCCTCCACGACGGTCGTCAGAGCCTCCGCGGCGGTCGTCATCTCCGCGACCGCGGTCGCCTCCGCCGCCGCCGGCTCCGCGCATATGCGGCGGTACGTATGTTGATCTTCCTGTGAAAATAAAAGATTAACCACGTCAGTAAGAGATTTTTGTTGACATTGTGAGAGTTGTAGGGGGAACCGCGCTACGCGAGCAGCACGGGGAGAAGCGGCCAACAGTGGGTCGTCTGCTCCTGGCGGCGGCACGCGGCGGCGGTTGGTGGGGATCATGGACGCACCTCCTTCTGCCATATTTGTTGCTCCTTCTTCTTCTTGGGGCTTCCTCGTCACAAAAGTGAATGGGGGGTCGCTGCGAGCCTGCGCGCCAATGGTTCACATTGGACCATTTTTCAAGTCGGTAGCGATATAAGTGCAAACGGGGACGGGAAGAGGGCTAGTGCCACTAAATCTCAGGCTAGTGCCACCAGGACGGCGCGGATTGGCCAAAATAATGACATACAAATCACTGTGCATTATACAAGTGTCACAGCAACGCCACAAAATGGTCCCTGCTGGTGGTCTCTCTCCCTTCACTGCTCGCCATGCCGAAATCGGTTGGTGTTGAGTGCGTTGAGAGACTGTTTTCCAGGCTGTTTGCCATCTCTCCCCATATCTATCCATTGTTTGGTGAAACCACCTGCGGTAGCGATGATGGAACTTATAAAATGTAGCCATTTTCGGTGATCCTATCAATAGCCACTTTCGGGGGTTGCAGTGTTGCGGCTTGAGTTGAAGTCTGTGACAACATGCAGAGCCTGGACCGATCCAGCAACCAGCTCGACGCTGGAGGGCGCGAGATGACGGTCGAGGTGCTGCTCAACGCCACCAAGCTCAGTGTGGGCAAGCACGAGCATCTGACGCACTACCTCAAGCGGATCACGCACTTGGCGCTGAATGGCGACGCCAGCAAAGCTCGGAAGAAAGGCGGGGACCACGCAGCCATCCGCAAGATTCAGAATTTGCACCACTGCCCCAACCTGAAGGTGCTCTACCTGTACGACAACGAGGTCGAGACGATTGAAAACCTTGAGGCTGTGCCACAACTCACGCAGTTGCATCTACAAGGCAATTGGCTGCGTCGCATCGAGAACTTGGAGTTACTGAAGATGCTGGAGAAGTTGTACCTTGATAAAAATGCCATCTCGAGGCTCGAGGGGCTGGCCACGTGCTTTCAGCTGAAGGAGCTGTACGTGGCCAACCAGGCGGTGCCTTTGGACCAGCACTTTTCGTTTGATGAGGACACGATGCGAGTCTTGGCAGTAGGTTTACCGCTCCAATCGATTGCTGCGTCTTCGCCTTCTGACACTGTTGTTGCCTCCTGATGCAGGGCTCTCTGCGAATCTTGGATCTCTCCAATTGTCGCGTCGCCACCGTCAAGCCACTAACTTTGCTGCGCAGTTTGGAGCAGCTCGACCTCTCCAAAAACCTCATCAGCGACCTGGAGGACGTCTTTGCACTGGTCGGCGGAGTCACTTCGTTGGTGGAGCTGGACCTTCGAGGCAATCCAGTCACTGCAACAACGAAATACCGAGAGAAAACCATCACGTTCTCGTCCGCCCGCTTAGGTAAGTCATCATCCCCGCTGGCTGGGAACGAATCTGTGGGCTCACTCGCTGTTGTCTTCAGCTTTGCTGGACAAGAAAGATGTCGATCAAAACCAACGGCGCATGATGCAGTCGCACCTTGCGCACAAGTACAGGTACGACCAAGTTCCCGAGGCGTGGATATAGTTTCGTTGAGGTTGAGCTCTGCAAACTTGTTACAGAAAGCGCCTCGAGCCGTCAATTGCGAATTCTCGACGTCACAGTCCAAGCGAAGGAGGGACAAGTGACCCAACCAACAGGGTTAATGAATCGAGGAGGCTGCTAAAGCATGGTGCGACCGTGCACCAGCTACGCAGCATGCAATTCACAGCTGCGCACTCAAAAGTCCGATGTGAAAACGCTGGTCTGGGCGTCGCCGGCGCATCCTGCAGTCCTAGCAGCACCGCGCTAGTGAAAGCTTCCAACAACAACAACAGCAAGTACAACTGAAGGCTTTCTCCACAACGGAGAAACATACATATGGGAGTTAATGCGAAGTGGACAAAACACATGAAGGTGTGTCTTCAGTCGTCTTAGTTCTTCTTGACCAGGCCGTACGCCAGCACAGAGGCCGCACCTACAGCAACACCCGCCACGAGGCCCAGCACAGCCTGCTGCTGGTCCTTGGAGAGCGTGCACGCAACAGGCTTCTTGGTGAACTGCGGGATCGCACGCGGGTTCTCGAGGAACTCGGCGATCAGCACAGCGTTCAGCGCCGCACCGCGGAGGAGCTGGTCGCCAGACACGAACAGCTCCAGGCCGTGGTCGCCGAAGACCAGACTCTTGCGCAGCCGCCCGGCTTCGATGTTGAACTTCTTGGTGGCGTTCTTGGGCATGGGGTACAGCAGCTTCTCGGGCTCGTCGACGAGGTCCACGCCGTCCGCCTTGGCCAGCAACTCGCGGGCGCGGGCAATACTCACGGGCTTGACCGTCTCGATGGTGAGGGACTCCGAGTGCGCACGCATGATGGGGATGCGGGCGGCCGTGCAGCTCACGGCGAGATCGGGCTCGTCGAAGATCTTGCGCGTCTCCCACGTGACCTTCATCTCCTCCTTGGTGTAGCCGTTCTCCTGGAACTTGTCAATGTGCGGGATGAGGTTGAAAGGCAGCGGGTACGAGAAGACCTTGTTGGTCACAGGCTCGTCGGCCAAGAAGGCCGTGGCGCCGTGGCGCAACTCCTGCATGCCGGCAGCCCCGGCCCCGCTGGCTGCCTGGTACGTGGCCACCACGAGCTTCTTGATGCCGAACTCGCAGTGCAGCGGCCAGAGCGCCATGGCCGCGATGGCCGTGGTGCAGTTGGGGTTGGCGATGAGCTTGGGCTGCGGCTTGCCATCCTTGGCAATGAGCACGTGGCCGTTGATCTCTGGGATCACGAGCGGGGTCTCCGGGTCACGGCGAAAGGCCGACGAGTTGTCGATGACAACGGGTCCGTTGGGCACAGCGGCCAGCTCCTTGGCGAACTGCAGCGAGAAGTCGCCCGACACGGCCAGGAACACGTAGTCCAGCTTGGCCGCCTTCTCCACCGAGAAGAGCGAGATGGTCACGTCGCCGAAGGGCGTGACCACCGTCTTGCCGGCCGAGCGCGAGGACGCGAACAGCACCAACTGCTGCACCGGGAACTGCAGCGTGGCCAGCACCGAGATGATCTCGATGCCCACGGCGCCCGTGGCGCCGCAGATGCCGACCGTCTTACCGTGGGGCGTCGTCATGGCCAGTGGATCAGGAAATGCGAAAGTGATGCGCGGCCACGAACGGCTACAGGGCGCTCTATTCGGGTGACTCCGATTCTTGTGGGTGTCGCCTTCCACGCACTTAATCCAATTCGAACTTTAATATTATATCGTACTTATCAACTCTATAGCTGTATTAACCTCGTTTTCGTATCAAATACATTATCGACCCTGTTAAATACGAATATGTAAGTACGCAATCCGTCTACTAAGTTCGAGTTGAAGTCTGGTCGCAATCCGCCCCTTCATATCAAGCCGTGCCCAAGCGGGATAAGATGATTCTTGCTACTGCCAAGCTCCGTGCACCGCGCCTCGCCACGCGCGCGCTGTCGTCCGCGGCTGAGCCGCTGGTGCTCGTGGAGAAGAAGGAAAAGTACGCGGTCGTGCGCATGAACCGCCCGCCCGTGAACGCGCTCAACACGGCGGTGAGGCAAAGATCCCGTATTTTACGTAGTGTCCACTTGTCGTTTTGCTGATCAATTACGTTGTTATCTCCACCAGTTGCTGCAAGAGCTGGATGCGACCATCAAAAAGCTTGAGGACAACAAGGGCGTGCGCGGCGTCATCCTCGCGTCCTCGAGCCAGAAGGTCTTCTCGGCGGGCCTGGACATCATGGAGATGTACCAACCTCAGGTGCAAAGATACACCATAGTGCAGTAAACCGGTACTCTACATTCTGACAAGTGCTACAATTCATTGTACAGCCGGCCAAGATCACCAAGTTCTGGACGGCGCTACAGGATTTATATCTGCGTCTGTACACGACGCGTTTGGCTGCAGTCGCGGCCATTGAGGGCCACAGCCCGGCGGGGGGCTGCTTGCTCGCCATGTGCTGCGACTACCGCGTCATGACCAGTGGTAAACCCATGATCGGCCTCAACGAGACGCAGCTGGGCATCGTGGCCCCCACGTGGTTCCGAGACACGTTCGTCAACACGATCGGCCACCGCCAGGCCGAGAAGATACTGGGGCTGGGGCTGCAGGTGGATGCCACCAAGGCCAAAGCTATTGGCTTGGTCGATGAGGCCGTGGCCCTTGAGGAAGTTTTCCCTCGTGCGGAGGCTGCCATGGCCAAGTGGCTGGCCATCCCAGGTGCGTTGACTAGTTTGAGTGTTTGTTGTTGTTGTGTGGCTAATGTTGTTCTTATTTGTTAGATATGGCGCGAGTGAAGACGAAGCAGCTCATGCGCCAGGGGACCGCGGACCGACTGCTGGGTATTCGCAAGCAGGACCTGGAGGCATTTACGGACTTTGCCCAGACGGACAAGGTGCAAAAGTCGCTGGGAATGTACCTCGCTTCGCTTAAGAAGAAGTAGAGGGGTCTTCAAGACGCAGGATGTGAGAACAGCGCCAGCGAAACGATCGTGCAAGGCACAAGCCTTGATCAAATTGTTTTCTTTCACTTGTTTGCTTGTTGTGTTGAACTCGATCGGTGTATGACTAGGAGATAAGTCCTTGCATTTGGCTGGAGTCTTACTACACGTAGCATCCGTTCCAAGGGCGTTGGTGGTGCCCTCCAAGAAACGACAGACCTGGAAGTTCCTGGTTACTCGACACCGTAGTGTCGAAGTCAGCGTCGAGTAGCAGGATAATGGACTGGAGTTCGGTGGAAATTAAACCAGCAGGAAGAACTGAAGGCAGTGAAAGACAGAAATGCCCATTAAAACGCTTACAAAGTTCAATTTGTAAGTAGCATCCAATCGCTTATCCGGAATATTTTCTTCCTGAAGCTTGTGCATGTGCTTAGTTCTCCCCATCACTGCTTGCATCTGCAAACGCACTGCATAGATACGACTGCTCTGGCCACTGTGGAGCTCGCATCCACGGCAGTTTTGCCTCGAATTCTTAGCATCGTCGAAGCGAAATGATCAAATTTTGAGTTACCTCGTGAAAGCGTGTGGCTGTCAAACGAGTGCAAACGCTGTGCTTCGTCCGAAATGCTTGTCATCCGAAGCGCCATTTCGCTCATTCGCTGCCAAAAGAGAGGATATGGATCTACCATCCCGTCTGGGTATTCGCACTGAACGCGCATGGACGAGCTTGGCATGGCGTACACTACCGTGTCGTGGCGAAGCTGCGTGAACGACGCTATCTGCGTATTCATTTGACGGCGTTGCCAAGTACGGGAATGAAATGTGTCAGCAGTGTTGGGAGATGGTTGGGATAGTGTACGAAGCGCTTGGATCCACAACGTGCTAATGCTTGCTGTACCAGAATCCTGGTCTCGCTCGTCACGGTTGTCAAACTCGTCGTCGATCATCTGACGCAGTGCCACAAGGTTCGAAGCGAAGGGGATTCCGTCACGGTGTGGCACAAATTCTGGTGCGGCACTCGTGGCATTTTTATCTACAGGGGCTTGCGTCTCCATACGATCTCGAAGCACTTGAGCTGCCTCGTTGTTGCCGAATAAAGTAAAGGCAACGTCAACCGCACTCGGGATACGTCGCGTTTGCTTAATCCCATCGTGCACAGCTTCATCGTAGACTAGTCGAGAAAATATGAACGCGCTCCACACAAAGCGTTGACCGAACAAGGCGAACGAAATAGTAGGAGTAGTTGCTCCACTCGACAAGTTTGAAGCAAGCCCAGAACTTCTGCTCTTTTGAACGACTTGTTGCTGCAGATCCCGGAGTAAATTGCCAGGACCTTCATCACCAGCAGCCTCTGCACTGGGCAATTCTAGGATCAACGTGGTCGTTTCTGCCGAGAGAAAGCAGTCCAGCTCGTTCACTGAAAGTGAGTCAGCACCCAAATCGGCAACCAGAGATGAAATCAACGTGTCAACTTTTGCGACGCTGTCCACGGCGTACAATGCACCAAAATCACTGCGCACACCAACTGATGGACAGAGGTCGGAATTAAATGGAACAATTCAATAATTAATTGAAGTATTTAATTAAAATATTTATTATTGGGGTTCGTCGATTCCAATACAATATTTTATTGTCACAACATTAACAATAAATACGGCAAAAGTAGCCCAAAGTTCACCCCGCAAATCTCCACACAATGGCGTCATAGCCTAGCTTCGATGACATCAATAGTGAGATACTTCACACAACTACTGCGTCAGCAAATCCGCTGGTTGTCAGGGCTCGTCTAAATACCCCTTTGAAAGCTCCAAGCCTTTCGGAAAGTTCACAACTCAATCTTCCGTGAACTACCATGGTCGCCAACAAGAACATCACCTCCTTCTTCTTCGCCCCGCTAGGCCAAGGGCTTTTTCACTGCAATCTATGCGGTTGCGACCGCAAGCAAGTTGCAGGCTCTGGATACTCCAACCTCGTGGCGCATCCGGCAGGTCAACAATCTGTCTATGAGGCTCAATACGCGACATCCCTCGCCAACGTCAGCCGTTCCCTGCAGTCGTTTGGCTTCGTGAGCGAGGAAGCAAGCCATCTCTTCCAATGGATCCCGTGGATTATCGAGCGGAACATGCCCGTCCACGAGGTTCAAGATGTGCTCACCCGAGCCATGAGCAAGCTGCGGCCGGTGACAGTCAAGGCCGTTAAAAAGTGCATGGAAGGAATTGCAGTCAAGGTCGGCTTCAAGCTCGAGAAGGAGCTCGGAACGCTCTTTTGGCCTCATGTTCGACGATGGACACATGCTGGTGTGCATTACATCGGCCTCTACGCGGTTTACGAGACAGATGGTGTCTTGCGCGTGCCATTACTGGGGTTGCCCCCCCCNCCTAACCGACGGCACACAGACGGCAGATGCCCATGTGCAGCTGTTCGAGAACATTCTCGACGTGTACAACAAGACCAAGGACATGGTGGGATTTCTGGTGGGCGATAGCTGCAGCACGAACCGGTTGATCGCAACCAAGATGGACGCTCCGTTGGTCGGATGTGCTAGCTATCGTTTCAACCTGGCCGTGAACAAGTACTTGGCTCCACATGAGACCATATTGGATGCTGTCAACGATCTTATGGTGGCGCTGCGCCACGAAAACAATTTTGCAGAGCTCAAGAAACACACGGAGCTCCTGTCTGTAAAGCGCAACACCACTCGATGGTCTTCAACGTTTACCATGGTGCAGCGCTACATACGGATTCGCCCAGAGATCAAGAAGGTAGAGGCTGTGGAGGAGCTGATTCCAACTGGCGGTAAGCACCGGAAACTTATTGCGCTGTTCGAGCATCTGAAGAAGTTTGAGAGCATATGCAAGCGATTGCAACGTGAAGATACGGACATGACAGACGTCCGTATGATGTTTGATGCCCTCGTCAAGGAGTATCCAGTCATAGCAGAGCATCTGAAAGCAAACGCAAAGATCGTTCACACTCCAGCGTTAAAGCGCTTTGAGTATGTAACGACGTCTGAGAAGAAGCGCAAGGAGAGAGAGGAAGTTTACGCTTCTACGAAGCGGAGGAAAGAAGAGGATCCCGCAAGCAATCTCTACGACAAGACAACGTATATGCCTATCGTAAGGGTGGTTCCCCAACTTCAAATACGGTGGAGCGGTTGTTCTCTCAGTGTAAGCTCGTCATGACTCCCCAGCGCCGATCCATGCTCCCTGCAAACTTTGAGCAGCTCTCCTTTCTCCTTGCCAACCGCAGCATGTGAGATGTCAATACTGTTGCTACAGTTAACACAGAGAATAGTTCTTAAATCTCAATACAATCAATGATTTTGTTGTCTATATACAGTGATTTTTTTATGGTATTATTTGGAACCATTGGTAAAAGACTTTTTTGTACTATATTGAATCAAACCAAATCGCACTTGTGCACACAAACGCTTCAGCTATAAGATGAAGGTTTTACTGATACTGATCAGCTTATATTGACAGAGTAGAAGAGGTTTTGCTAGAATGTGTGGCCATCTCGACGTGTATTCCCTCTCAAGTCCGATATAGTATGGATTTCCTACATATGCCGAAGTGGTAATAATAATTTGATATTATTAGATAAAATAAAAATACTTCGAAGTGGCCAAATATAAATTTAGATTTTATAAATATCCGTCCAAGTTGAAAATTTCTAGCACCTCAACCAGGTAGATACATATAGCCATCGCGCATTTCAACTTGATGGTTGCAGCACTACAAGAACATTACACAATGTGAGAGATACCGCGAAAGAATAGGCGCCTCGCGCAAATAGGCAAGCTGGTCGACACCAAGTGCTCAAGTCGACCGAGCAATTGCCACCCAATACGCTACGTGACCCTGGCGGAGCTCATGGGGTGGTGCCCCGTCTCAGGTTCAGCGCTCCCCCCC
>KV724419.1:15299-38822 GCA_000500205.2 Phytophthora lateralis | reverse complement strand
AACGTGCTACTGGTAGTCGTCGTGGTCCCTCCGGTTGTCGTCGAGCCCCCACCACTTGACGTCGTGCTGCCTGCACTCACAGTCGAGCTACCGACGCCGTTTGTGGCCGATCCACCCGAGTTGGAGTAGTATTTGCTGCCGGTATAGCACGTGTGGCTCGTGAGCAGATCCTCACTAATGTAAATGGTGTCGACAATGGAGATCGAGCACGCCGAGTCCACGAAGTACTGGAGCTTGGCGGACCCATTGGAGAATAGCGTTGCGATCACGGAGCTCCCGTCTCCAGACATCTCGCAGTCCCCCGAGGCTAGAAAAGCGTCTTGTCCATACGACGTCTCGCAGTCTGCCTCAATGTAGACATCGGCGAGGAGATACCCCGTGTCGCCGAATACTTCCGCTGCCCCTGAAAGCCCGTCCGACGGACACGTGGTAGAGGTGTAGTACGTCCCCGTGCCCGTAATCGCCGAAGTGCAGTCGGAACTGGAGCAAGCCGCTGATGTGGTGGCCGCCGAGTAAACCGGAGAGGAACAGTAGGCATCCGAGAAATAAGTCACTAACTGCATCATGTGCCCGCCCACCAAGGGGAGAAATCAAGGATGAAGCGAGTCCTGCGCATCGTTTGGTGGAGCCAAGTCACGTTTGACGCGTTGTACCGATTCCTGTCTGACCTTTTCGCGGGAAGACGTGATATCTATGTCATGGGGTATACGTGTGCAATTCATTTGGCCTCTCACTCACTCACTCTACTCGGTACTCCAGCGTCAAGACCTTGTGGAGTCTGTACAACGCTTCGGCTGCGGTGGGTCTATCTCTCGGGTCCATCGAGACGCATGCTCTTCCCAGCTCCACCATCATCTCTGGTCCAGCGTCCGAGAACTCGACGCTCAACTTGCCGGCGGCTACGTTTTGCAAGATGACGGTGCGAGATACGGAGCTGGATCGAAGTCTGGCGTGAGAGTACGGCGCTGTATGCGTCGAGAGCTCGGACAGCACCACTCCGAACGAGAACATGTCTGCCAGCTCGTCATACGCATTGCCTAGCATCACTTCCGGGGCCATCCACAACGACGTCCCCACTCCAGCCGTCATGGTCTCATCGATCCGTTCTCGGGAGATGCCGAAGTCGGTCAGTTTTGCATCCAGCTCTGGACTGAGCAAAATGTTCTTGGACTTGAGGTCGCGATGGATCACGGGCGGGTCGAGAGAGTGCAGATACGTGAGTGCATGGGCCACGTGCAGTGCGATCCTGACTTTGGTGGGGTCGAAGCCTTCCGGGTGGCTTTGCTCTGCGTACATTGCTAGCAGCGCCTTCAAGTCCCCTCCATCCATGAACTCCGTGACGGAGCAGAGGTCCGACAACGAGTCCCAAGCCACACCAACGAACTTGGCAATGTGCGGGTGGTCCATAACGGCTGTCATCTTCACCTCCGCCATGAAGGCGTTCACGTGGGGGATGCTCCGTCGACTGTCTGTACGGAGCATTTTGATCGCAACCCACTGGCCGTTGTAGGTGCCCTTGTACACCTCCCCGAAAGCTCCACGACTCACTAAAGTCTCCACAACCACCTTGTCGCGCGGTATCCGAGCTGCCACGATAGTGTCGTCGTCCCAAGCTCGATCGCCAGTCTGCACCTGCATTGTCGTCCTGTTGCTGGATTGTTCAGTCTTGGCGGACTTCAGATACGACGAGCCTGGTCGCACCTCCATCATAGCCAAAGTATCGTCTCTTTGAAGGCGCTTGTTGGCCTTAAGCTTTCGACCAATAAATACAGCAACCACCAAGACGACAACCCCCACAGCCGCCACTACCCCCACGATTGTAGCAGCGTCACTAGAACCCTCCGACTCTGTTGTCCCCGCCGTATTCGACGACCTGCTCGAGTCGTAGTCGTGGTAAACGAAGTACTTTGCAATGACTTGAACCAGGCCCGTGTTGCTGATTCCTTCGTAGCAGAGGTGGTTGGTCAGCGTCTCGTTGCCCAGCGCGTACGTCGTGATCGGAGGCTCAGTGCAGTCCGTGTTGTTGAACATGATCAGCGCTGCCGAGCCATCGCTGCTAAGCGTGACACTGACACTGTGGTTGTGTCTCGTCGTGAATGGCTCGCAGCCCCCAACAACCAGGCCTTGGCGATACAAATACGCGTCGTCCGTGCAGTTGACGTTGCTGTACGCTTGGCCTTCGATGAACGCTTTGCCCTGGAACAGGTCGCCCATCGGGTCGTATGAGTAGCTGTCGGCCGAGTAGCAGGTGACGGCCTTGTAGTAGTCCGAATTGTCTCCGAAACCTCGGAGCGAGCACGGATCGGCCGAGCAGTTGTCGTTCTCGAGCACTAGCACGTTCACCGCGGGTCCGCTGCAAGTGGCGTCTGCGTAGATGGTGGTGGTCTGCATCATGTACGAGGTGGCGGACGCCCCCGCCCCAGTCACCACTTGCAGACACATTGCTGCAAGCATCGAAAGCGCAGCGAGGGGCTGCATCCTGGCCACCGTTCAGACCCCTTCGAGACTGCCAAGGGATCGACGAATGAGGGCAGATAGAGACACGGGCGGAGGTCGGCTGGTATGGAGAAACGGTGCGAGGTGATATACGATATCGGGATACATGTACCTCGATCGACAAGATAAAGGTACCATCGTGGCCCACGTTCAAGGGAGGAAATAATCCTGTTCGCGTTGCAGTCGACACTCGAACAACAACTTCCGACCGGAGACTTCTGCTCTGTCGTCAATTGCCGATGCAGCCGCCTCGTTTCGGTGGGCCAGCACAACCGTGATGTCTCGCCGCAGATATTATAATACAGGCAGCAATGGTCTTCGAGTCGAAGTTTGAGAGGGAAGTGTCGGCCTCAGCTTCCTCTGTCTTCCCGAAATCAAGTCTGATACAGTGCACAGCTTACAATCGGCGAGGAGACCCTGGCTTGGTTGTCTGCAGATTGATCGGAAGTATTCGTTGCCATTTTGCCGTGAGAAATTGTGGGCAGATGCATGACGACGGTCGACGCCGCCTTCCGGAGGACTTCCTCTTGCTCTGCCAACGTTCTCGGTCCAGCAATGTAAAGGCCCCCGTCACTCTCGCTGGACGCATTTACCAACTTACGGCCACTTGCAGTTCCTGCTGCATCGACAAGAAGATCGCAAACTCGACGGCGCGGCACACAGCGCATTGGTATCTGCTTATGCCCGACAGGCGGCACCGGTCTTGGAATAATCCCAGTGCCAGTGAGTGCCACCCGTCAACAGCCGAGATGATAGGTAACTTGTCCGACAGGAACCGGATAATGGCTAAAGTGAATGCGTCGCATTTTCAATTCGGCCATGGCGACGTCTGACGAAGCGTTCCTTGATGAAGTGGAGAACTTCGTGGGCTCCTGCACGCTGCCGGTCATCCTGGCACCAAATGACAGCGAGAGCGCCAACAAGGAGGTACCGCCCACAGCCACAAGCACAACTCCATCGGAACGGGTGGCTGGCCTTGTTTCTCTACGGCCATGCCTCGGTTTCAAGGTAAAGATCAAAGTGGACGCTGCTACAAAACGCGAGCTGGAAAAGGCAAAGGACCGAAAGAGAAGAAGCGCATACCGTGAGCGCCGCCGAATCGAGCGCGAGAGCCTGCAAAAGGAGCTTGAGCAGCTAACGGAGACATTTCAAAGAGCCCAGAGAGGTGACACCAATTTGTACGCTTCGGTATGGAAATGGCTTGCGGAACGCCAATATGCTGTCCGGTTGAGCGCTGAAACGGAGCGACGACAGTTATGCCGATCGATCGACGCCCACGGCGCCTTATTACAACGATTTAGGGCGTTAATTGACGAGCGCTTCGCTGGAGACACCAGTGCTGTGCCTTACGAGCACAAACGAGTTCGTCTGGAGCCGTCTGGTGACCCGATATTTGCTGCGTACCTCGACGAACTGACTGGAGTCTACGCTCAGACCGAAGAGATCCCACGTTCGGGCGGATTGGACTCGACAGAGCCAAACTGGGACGAACCAAGTGAAGCGTGGATCAAGGACCCCGACACAGGTTACTTCCTGTACAAAGGCAAACTTACTCTACCGTTCAACTACCGGGACATTTGTCGCTCGCGATGGTTCACTGCACCATTGCACCACCGCAACGAAAGCCGCCAGGTGTATGAAGACGTGGACGACCCAGACAACACGATCGCGCTCAAGTTTCGCATCACGACCCGCTTGAGCTCAGACAGGATTGCTTCAGTGCTGCAGCGACTTGTGCTCCGTCGATACGAAGAGAACGAGCGTACGGTGATCGTCTGGCGGCTGTTCACAGAGGGTGAAGGGGTCTTTGCTGGCATGCACGCCGATGAGACGGGCTGGGGGGTGGCCACACCCGTGAGAAGCTCGTCCAGAACAGGCACAGTAATGACGAATTGCGTCCGCAATATCCCCATGCATCTCAGCAGTGTTGCAACGCGTGCACCCGTTCTGAAGCAATTCGCAGGCAAGCTGGTTGAATGGGGGTCGGAAAACAATCTGGAAGTCACGCAGAGGCTCAAGAACCTGCAGCTCCATGAAGGGTAGATTGATGTCACTCGCTTGGTGCTTTAAAGCGGTTGAGCACGTCCCGATGTATGTGAGCTGTGCAGCGAACCGCGGATCGACTGTGAAGAAGTTTACGGGTATCGTTCTTGATTCGGGCACGAAAAACAACGTGTAGAAATCACGAACACATTTGAGAAAGTGTAACTTGAACATTCACATCAAATGAGACCTTGTCCGACGATGGTCATCGTGGTTTGATTACGCAGCGTATTCCCCGGTGGGTTCTCGTTCGGCACTTTGCAATGACGACGACAGACGCTGCATTCCTCGCTGAGGTGGAGAAATTCCTGACTTCGAGCGATCTACCGACAATAAATGGTGGTGATGACGACAGGATTGGGTCGAGGCTAGATCCCAAGGCGAATGGCATCGTAGACAACGCAACAAAGCGCGAGCTGGACAGGGCAAAGGACCGCAACAGGCGAAGAGAGTATCGTGCGCGACGACAAGTTGAAAGAGACAATTTGAAGCACGAGGTTGAAACACTCACGGACGAGCTGCGCCAAGCCAAAGGACTGTACGATTCGACTTGGAAGGCGCACGCACAGCGACAACTAGCAGCTCGGCTGAGCTCCGAGGCGCAGCAACGGCAATTGTACGAGGCAATCAAAGCCCGAGAAGCACTGATGGAGGAGGTGTACCACCTGATCTACAAGAATGAGACTGCAGTGTGTTGCCAGCCAAGCCACGTCAGACTGGAGCCTTCCGATTTAGAGATTTTCGCGGCGTACATGCATGACCTGGATGAAGTCTACGCCCAAACCGACAGAACCTTGCAGTCCAGGGGACTGTCAGCGGAAGAAAACTGGAATGCCCCCAGCAAGACTTGGAATGAAGACCTGGACACAGGTAACTTAACATTTCGAGGTAAGATCACCATGCCGTTCGAGTTTCAGGAGCTGTGCAAGTGTCAATGGCAAGCTGCGCATCTGTTCCACCGGCAGGAGAGCCGAGAGCCGTTCGACGGCGTAGAAGACCCGGACAACACGCTAGCACTGAAGTTTCGCGTTACAACGCGCTTGGGCTCCGGTCAGGTCGGGACCGCACTGCAGCACATCGTCATCCGTCGGTATCAAGAAGACGAGCGGATGGTTCTCGTCTGGAGGCTGTTCACCGAGGGCGAGGGGCTGTTCACTGGCATGCATTCGGACGAGACCGGATGGGGCGTCGCCACACCGACGCAAGACGCAGCGAGGGCGGGGACTGTCATCAGAACGTGTGTGCGCAACGTGCCCATGCACTTCGGCAGCTTGTCCACACAAGAGCCGATCGTCAAACAGTTCAACTGCAAGTTGACCGAATGGGGGCTCGAAAACAATGAGACCGTCACCACGGGACTTGAAGAGCATCTAATCAAATGAAAACTCTTGCCTTTGCTGGTGTCACGGCGAGCAGATTAACTCTTTCGATCGGGAGCCAAGCAGACTCTTGTCCATGTCGGGCGGGAGAATGGTTGCAACGTGTCATTTGGAGTCACGCTTAGTCTCCGAGAAGCGGCATTTGTGTGCTGCACTTGCGGCGCAGACTACTTTGATTCGGACGTACCAACGTTTGGCTCAAGAGGAACTCGTTCACGTCACTACTTGCAGCGGACAAACGAACGCGAGGCGCACTGTGAGCTTGCTATGCTGCGACTGGAGTCGTTCGACACGGAATTTTACAAGACTTCGGAGAAAACCTTCAACGCCATCTACGCTCAGACCGACGAGGTGCTCGACGCCTTTGGGATCGACGCTACAGACAGCAAGTGCGAAGAGATGAGAACGGCAAAATGTACACCGACAAGCGAGCGATACCAACCTAATTTGAGCAGTCTTGCAGTAATTTAAAGTGCTTGGCCCAGCCGTAAAGCAGTTTGCTGGCATGGTGGTCAACGCGAGCACCGCGAATGCCGGTGAAATTGCGACTAGGCTTGAAAAGTTGCTTCTTAGCGATAGCTAGTCTGCAAGTATACGTGCAGTTCTTCAATACTGGAACACTTCTTCGCTCGGACGACGTGAACTTTCAGGCTCGGCTCGATTGTACTAGTAGGAATCTCCATCCTCCTTGAATTTGACGTCGTCTGAATCGATGAAGCAATTCGGAGTGTACGAGGCAACATCTGCTGCTCTCGCATTGAAAATCAACAAGTACCTGGCTGAAATTACAAGTTGGGTAGGTTGTATTGTGTTAAACGACTCTGATGAGCAAGGTTCTAGCATACTCTTCCCGTGCCCAGAGTCTCTCCAGACGTCCTCCTCGTCGGTTTGGCCACATTCCTCTTCGAATCCATCGATGTGCCACGCGTTGTTGATTGGGTCAGGGCGAATTCTCTGATGTTGATCGGAGGAGTGCGTACCGTCGATCAAATTGGCGTCTTCGCCTAAGCTGTTGATTCCGTCTTGCAACGTCCTCGAAAGCTCATGAATAAAAGCAGCTCGGGCGTCAATCGCCGCACCAAGTTGACGCTGCAGGCTCTCAGCATTCGATCGCTTTTCTTCTTGATACTTTGCTAGTACCTTCCACATGCAGTGCGACTGCTCTTTGCCTGTTTCCTTGGCCTTCAGTCGGCTCTCAAGTTCCACCGTCAGTTCCATCACCTGCCGCCGTAAATTTGTACGTTCCAATTGACGACGCCTATAATACGACTTGCGTTGCTTCACCCCCGGTGCATCCTCCGTATTGTTGGTCTCCTTATCTCTGTTCGCATTGGATGAAGTTGAAGTAGTAGTTTTTGAGCGCTTGGGCTGTGGCTGGCCGTCTTTTTCCGGTCGTTTTCGTAGCTGCGTTGAGGGAAGTGATGACAAGTCACAGGAGGCCAAGAAACTCTCCACCTCGGTTAGGAAGTTCGTGTCCATCGTATGGATAGCCAAAGACGAACTGGCACCGCCCAATTTTTTTAAAATTATATGCATGTTTTCGTAACACCGGAGGGCATGTTCTTGAACGGTTCTCAGTGGAGCAGTGGCTAGGTTTCGAAGTGTTGCTCACTTCCTATTATACAACATAATATGTCTATGTCAATTTTGTACATTTTACTCTTTTTGGAAAGGATATCTAGAGATTGAGATTTTAGCCTCGGCAAATACAATGTACAGAGAACCCTGGCCAACTTAATACCTCTGTTATCTAATATCCTGGTGTACTCAATCACTTATCGATCCACCGACTCGGTAGTCAGACTTAACTATGGGTCTTAATTAATACCCTGTTATACTTAATGGGAAGTGCGTCCACGGATGATATTAAGTTGGCCAGGGTTCTCTGTGCTGAAGTACAAACTTTTTCCACCATCCTCAGAAACTGCCTCGAGCATCATGCCTATGTCTCGGTGGTCAGCACTATTAATACTCTGTTGCTGATAACGTGCTCGCAGACACTAATGCTAGCATTCGTCGCCGTTCGCGTGAGTACCAATGGTTCTTGACGGCGTTATCACTTCGTCCAGGTAGTTCTGCAGCAATCAATCCCCACTGTGTTGAGTATTTCTCGATGGCCTCTGCCAAAGTCGTCTCTTCCTCTGCCGTCCACGCTTCCTGCCGTATACTATCATGAGGATACCACCAAGCCACTACTAGTACGCACAACTATCTCACCGTGGTAATTGCCGGGTCCAGGTGGTTCGAAAACCGCTCGCGGCACTGGTTTCCAATTCGGCCGGGCAAGAACGCAGCAACCTGCACACATGTAACCACCGACCACGTTACAAGGCAGCACAACCCCCACCACCACCAACCCACCGCATCATCTCACCTCCGTCCACTTCCTCCCAATTTTGGCCACTTTGTCCACCAACACTCGGTCCTCCATCTCCGTCCACGTCCCTTTGCCTTTCACCACCTTGGCGTTCAGCGTTCGGTGCCATTGCTGCAGACACTGCAGGTCCGTTCTCCCCGGAAGCTGCGACGCAATAAACAGCCAATTCCTTGCTCCGTGGGTTGTCACCAGAGTTTTCAACTTCTCCTTTTCAGCTGTCGTCCAGCGTTGCGGTGGTGCACTCCTTCTGTCTATAGGTCCTTTGCGTGCTGCTCTCCTCGCCAGCATCAAGCAGCGGTTCTTAACACTCTCCGGGCTCTTGTCACGGAACTTCTGAGCCATCTTCGCCCACTGGGAGCTCATTGTGCACTGCAATTGCTGTAGCTTCTCGTCGTCCTGTGCAGTCCACACACTTGCTGTCAGCGACGGCGCCAAGTGGTTAACGAACCTTTCGCGGCATCGTTTCCGGTCTCGGGACGGGAAATGGACCGCTATTTCGCTCCAGCTACTGCGTCCTAGCTGCTGCACTAAGTTCCGCAGCTTTGCGTCCTCGTGAGGTGTCCAGGACGACCGCCGCGCCGTGAACACCCTCGAAAGAGACGCGTCGGCGAAGCAGCTCGTATGTGGCGTACAGACCGCCGCGAAATGTCGTTCTTGCTGGGCGTTGGCCAGAAGATCCCCGCGCTGAATCAGTCTCTCGATACGCTGGCGCTTGGTATCGACGTCGTTCGCCAGCGCCTGCGAAGTCGACACCCCAGCCTCATCATCCATTATACGCACTTTTTGGCACTCCTGTCGTGGAAACGTGAAATGACGAAGAATAATGAATATATACCTATTTAGTGTCAGATACGGTAGTATATATGTCAACCACACATTGTTAAGGTGGTGCACACCACACAACGAAAACCACTGGCTGACATCGGCTCCATTCGCTGCGCGCTGCCCCTCGAGCTGCGCACTCAGGAATCTCCAAGAGAAGACAAGATGGCGACCAACATCTCGAAGAAGCGCAAATTCGTGGCCGACGGTGTGTTCTACGCCGAGCTCAACGAGCTGCTGCAGCGCGAGCTGTACGGCGATGGCTACTCTGGAGTCGAGGTGCGCGTGACGCCCATGCGCACGGAGATCATCATCCGCGCCACGCGCACGCAGGAGGTGCTGGGCGAGAAGGGCCAGCGCATCCGCGCCTTGACCTCTGTCGTGCAGAAGCGTTTCAACTTCCCGGACGGAGCCGTGGAGCTGTACGCCGAGCGCGTGGCCAACCGCGGCCTGTGCTCGCAGGCCCAGGCTGAGTCCCTCAAGTACCGTCTGCTTGGCGGCCTCGCCGTGCGTCGCGCCTGTTACTCGGTCGTGCGCTTCATCATGGAAGCCGGCGCCAAGGGTGTGCAGGTCATTGTGTCGGGCAAGCTGCGCGCGCAGCGTGCCAAGGCCATGAAGTTCAACGAGGGCTACATGGTCAAGACCGGTAACGCTTCGCTTGAGTACGTGGACACGGCTGTGCGTCACGTGCTCATGCGCCAGGGTGTGCTTGGCGTCAAGGTGTCCATCATGCTGCCGCACGACCCCACGGGCAAGCAGGGCCCCAAGCGCGCGCTGGACGACGTGGTCACCATCCTCGAGCCCAAGGAGGAGGTGCACCGCCCGTACGTGGAGCCCACGGCCCCCGTGGTGCCGGCTGTCGAGGCCGCCGCCCCCGTGGAGCCTGCGTTCCAGGCCACGGCTTAAGATACGGTAGCTTAATTAAATGCGATCACGTAAGGGACACGTCCTCTTGTCTTCCTGAACCACGTACAGTTATATCTTGTCATTTTGTCTTGATTATCCATTTGGTACTTTTTGGATGGTGGAGGAGGCTCTACGGCGTGAGGCTTGTGCGAGGTGCGGAAGGCCTCCTCCTGTGTGCTACTGCACGTCGCTGCCGCTGGAGCTGCTGGCCACGGAACGCGCGCACGTGTTGGTGCTACAGCACAAGCACGAGAAGCGGCGAAGAGCGGCGATCTCGTCGGTGCCGGTGCTGGTTCAGACGCTCGAGCACGTGACGCTCGTGACGGTGGACGACAACTGCGACTGCAGCCCCGGCGTGAGCGCGCAGCTTGACGCGCTGCTGTATGGAGGAGGCGGCGGTAGCTTCGACGCGGTTCTGGTGCTCTTCCCGGACGAGGACGCATGGCCCCTGAGCCCTGCGAGGGGAGTGGAGGGTGCAGGGAAGCGCGTGCTGCTAATTGTCATTGACGGCACGTGGAAAGAGGCCAAGAAGATCGCGAGACGGAACAGGAGCCACTGGGAGAAGGCTGCCCGCAACTGGGAGGCGCGAGGCGCTAGCTGGCAGTACATTTGTCTGGATGGAGAGGAAAGTGAAGCACCGACACGGAGCATCTACGGCGACTTGAGACGGTAGGAACGGCTCGTAGTTGCCTTGGTGGGTGAGGTCTAAGCAATGTATCTGTAGGGAGCCTATGGAGGGCTGCATGTCGACGCTGGAAGCGGTGGCGTCCGCGTTGGTGGCGCTGGAGCCCACGGAGTCCGGACGTCGTGTGCACAACGCATTGCTGCAGGCCTTCAAAGGAATGGTGTCCATCCAGGAGCAGTTCCAGCAGCGTGGACGTGCCGCCAAGATGGAGCAGTACGGCGGCATCTCGAAGCAAGAAGCTGTGGAGGCCAAACGCCTTGAGCTGCGACGCCAACAGCAAAACGTCGCGGCACCTACGGGCAGAGGCACCAAGCAGCGCGCGTACGTCTTCTACACCACCCAGACGGACTTCCGCCACCGGCAGCAGCTCACCCAACAGGTACGGCTCCTCTTAGCTGCCACTTTTTGAGTGAATTGGTCCTCACGTGCATTTGACCAGGGCGACGTGGTCACCTGCACGTACGACCAAGCGAGACAGCGCTGTATCGAGCTCAACCGCGACCGAAAGCGCGGCCAGAGACTCGCCCTGCTACCGTTGGACGCCTTTCAGAAGCATCTCGGACAACCGCACGACGCGTAGCACTCCAGATGAAGGCAAATATGACACGCTCGGATGACCCCAGCACCAGCTCAATGGAGCCGGGGCTCCGAATTTTTTTGCATCCAACTCTGCGCGGCTTCCATGCAGGTCCTTCCTCGACTCTGGGCGTCAGACACTGGATGAGAGGCGGAAGGCCGTCACGGGGGCTTCGTGCTAGTACCCTGCTCATTCTCAAACGACCATGTCCTCGATGTCATGTCGGGCGCTCGTGGTGACCTCTCTAGTGCTTTTGAGCACAAGTGTAGACACGTTTGCAGCTGTGTCGAAAGCGGTGGCAATGTACGACGACAGCCAGTGCTCGGGGGCTCCGTTCAGTATGCAGGTGTTGAACTCCTTGAACTGTACGCACCGTTCCTGCAGCCCCGTAGTGTTCAACGCCTACACGTATTACTACGAGACGACTTGTAGCAATGCGACGGCCCATGAAATCATAGCAACAGCGTTCACAGGTACCAGGTACATCGTCATGGACCAGTTCAGGACGGGTAATTGCAGCGACGACACGTACCAGCAGACGCACGCCGTGCAAGACTCGAACCGCTGCGTGCCATTCGCGATCGACGCCATTTCTCTAGCTAGCAACGCGTCCACCATCGCCACTATACTCAAGGACGGCTCGGTGAATATGCCCTTCTTCGCTGCCAGCAACTGCAGCGTGCAACCGGCGTCCACGTCTACGCCGGACAAGACGCAGGTGTCGACGCACAAGTGCTACCAGGCCGGCAAATTCTACATCAGCACGAACGTCAGCGTTGTCTCCAGCTCAAGCTCCTACAGTCGTGAAGACACGTCGTCTTCGGACACTACGGTGGAGCCGCAATCGTCGACTGCTATTACCAGCTGGCAGAGTCTCCGCGGAGCCACAGTCGCTGGTGCTGTCACGGTGGCTGCTGTGCTCATCCTGTGCACTGTGGGCTTCGTCGTGTGGAAGTGGAGATCGACAAAGCGGAAGCTGACGCTCGCGAGATTCACCGATTCAATCGACAGCGTCGCCATGCTGGAACCGGACGACATGGTGTTCATGTCCAAGCCAGTGAGCGGGCCCATATTCCTACCGCAAAGCAGCAGCACGTGCTCCATTTTTCGTGAACAAACCACCACTCGCTCGGTTGCTCCAGTTCTTTCGAGCTTGGGCTCCAGTTATCAACGTTCAGGCCGCACTTTCGTTCCAGGAGCCAGCACAAGCTCGGCATTTCAAGGGACGACGATGAATCGTCCGTGGGAAGACGATTTCGTGGTGGCAGCGCGTATCCCCCGTGATAAACTCGTTGTGGTGCAGCTCTTGAGTCGCGGAGGCTTTGGAGTCGTGTACTCTGGGCTCTACAATGGTCGGCGCGTTGCTGTCAAGATGCTACTGCCTGAAACTCGACGCAGTATCTCGCACGTCGTCGACCTGCTAGTGGAGGTCAAGATGATGGCGTCAATGGAACACCCACACATTGTCGAGTTCATCGGCGTAGCTTGGGATTCGCTGACGAACATGTGCGTCGTGTCCGAATTCATGGCTGGGGGTGACTTGAAGGCGCTGCTGAGCGACTACGAGGAGCAGGACTACCCCATGGGCTTCAACAGGGACAAGCTCAAGATCGCGCTGCATATCACGCACGCCCTCACGTACATGCACTCGCTGGAGCCTCCGATCATTCACCGTGACCTCAAATCCAAGAACGTCTTGCTGAACGAAAAGCTGGACGCGAAGCTTACGGACTTCGGAACGTCCCGAGAGCGCGTGAACGAGTCGATGACTGGCGGTGTTGGAACCTGCTTGTGGATGGCGCCGGAGGTCATGGTCGGAGACAGGTACGACGACAAGGCCGACATGTTCTCGTTCGGGGTTGTCTTGTCCGAGTTGGATACGCATTCATCACCTTATTGGCACGCCAAAGACCCCAACGACGCGAGTCGGCAAATGCCCGAGCCAGCCATCCTGCAGATGGTGGCAACTGGAAAGCTGCATGTCAAGTTCTCCACTGAAGCAGTCAAAGCGGTCGTGGAATTGGGCAATGCCTGCGTCTCTGTAGACCCGAAAAAGAGGCCAACTGCTTCCGAGGCACTTTACAAACTTCACACGATATTAGCAGACGATGTTGAAAACTGTGGCGTCATGGCTGAGTAAGACACTTTGCATGTTAGTGAGTCGATAGGTTAATACAGATACAATACACGTTGCATGAAGAGCTGGACAGCAATCCTGGTTCATAGTGGAGCGACTACACGCAGCGATAATACTCCGTTGAAATGCTGTCGAATATCCCGGTTTACAAGATTGAGAATGTGGTTGAAGCCGCGCTTCAAAATGACTGCGAGTTCCGCGGGGGTGGCTGCACTGGAGCACTTACGTCGAAGGAAGCGCAGCATTCTTAACGCCTGGTCGAGTGTCCGATTCTCCACTTCGACCAAAATGCGTGAGTAGATAGCATCGAACGCAGCAGACTGCGCTTGAGTTCTTTCACCAGGGCGTTCATCATCAGTGATAGCCGCAATTTGAAGACTTTGAACGAGATTTGTGTACAGGTCTTCAATCTCCGGTAACACCAACGGAGCTGGCTTCTTCTTCGCAATTTGCTCCAGACTGCTGTTAGATTGGGCCTTGGGTCTTGGAATGGGGGCAACAGTTGATGAAGACTTTCGCTTCTTTGCATACCGATCAATCTCTCTGCGAATAGCAAACGGGAGCGAGTGATACACTTCCGAATCGACTTGGGACAGCCGGATATCGTTCAGCGCGTCGTCCGTTCCGTTCGAGTCTCCTACGGTGCTTTGTGCAGCACGGGCAAGCCGACTATTAGACTTGGAATCGAATATGTTTCGTGCTGGATGTCTCCGTCGCAGTGGTGCCTTTCCATTTGTCTTCCGCTTTGGTTGTGGTAATGGCTGACGGCTTGTATGGATGCTAGTGGTGGATGGACCACCTCGATGATACGAAGCCAGGATTTCTTGCTGGAGCTGCTCAGGTAGCTCCTCCAGCACTCCCATATTAATCTGAGATAAGGTCGTAGCTGCAAAGTCGCTAGTACTCCTGTTTTCTCTCGGTTCATCATCCTCCGTTTTCGTTTCGCCTTCTTCTCGTTCACTCACAGTTAACACCCGCGGTGGATACGCTGAACGCCCATTCCCCGTTTCCTGAGCAGAGTCTTTCAGCCAGGCCTTGAAAAGTTGCCCACTTCGCTGGTTTACACTCGAGGCATCTGAAACCAATTTTGTTGCTTGAACACCAACTCCTCGGAGTTCTTCGCTCGGAAAATTAAGCTGTCGAAGAAGCTCGATACAAGCCTTGCCAATCACAACCTGATCGTCTGTCGCTTGGGCCAGTACGTGGCTCTTGGAGAAGTTATCGCAACTGCCATGACCCATGAACTTTGTTGGCTCGATTGGTGCGCCTTCCCGCCGTTTCTTGATTAAAAGAGTCAGACATTTCGCCCGCACCTTCAAATTCCGAAGACGGTGGCTCAGTTCCTCGCCCAGTGCCATCAGAAATACGGTTGCGTCTTCCCATTTCTCGAAACGAATCCCGAAATTCACAACAGCAGATACGCTTTTCCGCATCATGTTCGACTCCATGGACACTGGACGCACATCAACTCCTCGAGCGTAGTTGTACAACATCTCGCCAGACGCTCTACCAAGAGATCGCACAAGTTCACCTCGTGCCATAGAGACTAACTGTCGGACATCCTCCACACCGAGGTCTTCAAGCTTCGCACCAGTTTTGTATCCAACGCCAGGCACATCGCTAACTTTTAATGATAGCATGAATTCTTCTGCTTTGCTCTGGTCCTCAATTTGGTAAATTCCATCCGGCTTTGCTTTCTTCGAGCACAGCTTTGCGAGAAGTACGTTGAACGATAGACCGACGCTAGCAGGACACCCAGTCTGGCTGAATATCTCGTGACGAATTGCCTTTGCTTTCTCCAGCCCATTAGTTCCTTTCCCAAACTCGAGAAACGCTTCATCGCAGCTGACAGCCTGCACGTACGGGGTCTGCGAAAAGAAAATGTCGTAAATCTTAAACGAGACTCGCTGAATGGCGTCAAACTGATAGGGCAGTACAACCAGCTCTGGGCACAGCTCCTTTGCAGTCTGCATGAACATTCCCGCTCCGACACCTTTCGCGCGTGCCAAGTAGTTACACGATGAAATCTCGGACGACCCGGCATTTCCAGAGTGGGCAACAGCAACCGGCACTTTCTGCAGCTCTGGTCGGCCTCGCACAGCTACAGCAACGAAGAAGCAGTCCATATCCACATGGAGAATCACCCGCTCACTCGACGAAACCGGAGCTCGCACCACTGCTCCTCCCTTGTATTTCGCTTGAAACTCAGCAACTTTCTGCTGGAACGTAGCTCGCCACGTACCAATGTGGTGTAGCCGAGATTTGGCGAAAAAGTGCCTCACAAACTCAGAGCCATCTCTCGTTGAATTGGTCCGCGTTTTAACCGTTGTAGTCGTACTGTTGCCCCTCACATCTTGTGGTGGCGGAGACGTCGGTGGGTCTTCCAAGTCATTCTCTTCTTCCCCCAATACCAGGATATCCGGTTCATCCTCGCTGTTCTCTACAGTGTGTTTAGACGCCGGATCGGCAGCACCAGCACTCGCTTCAACTTGAACTGCAACAGCAGGACTGTCCGTTTTGGTTGACGAGTACAAAGACTCTGACAAACCGAAGAGACTTCCTTGGGTGGGGTCTGCAAAGCCCGCATATAGAAAATCCTCCACGGGCAGCAGCTTGTTCTGCTCAATGCTCTGCACGATCCAGTCGGGATGCACCACCGGCAGCGGCTTCCTCGCCTTCCTACCAGTAGCAACTTTGAGGGTAACTTTTCAACTTCAACAACAAGTTGCAGTAACGTACTTAAGTTGCAGCAACTTGGACACCGGCAAGTGCGTGGCGATGATGTGCGTCACACGGTTCGTTTCGTAGTGCTCGAAGCCGCCGCCGTGCAGCAACATAAGCTGGCGGATCTCCTCCTTGCTGGGTACCGTGTACCCATCCACGTACACATGCACGCCCTGGAAAACCCGCGACGGATGCGACGCCGACGCGAAACTCTCGTTCTGCCCGCGCAGCTTCTGGATCTTGTGCGACATGTACACACCGAAGCTGCCGTCATGGTGCTCGCCGACGCGCTTTCGGCCTGCATCTCCGCCACCTCGCCGCATAGTATGCGTAACCTCTTCAGATTTCGAAACAGTAGACTATAGGGTCTAAAAAGTACTACAGACGTCGAATATGTCAATTGACACAATCATAAAAAAATGTTAATGTATCAACACAGAATTAGTAGACCGGTCAAAAGCGTAGATTTTGGTTCATACAGCCACAACGCCCAGTTCATGTCGATGAGTGACTACTTCACAGCTATTAAATATACCAGCTACAATGGGACTAACGTTTGTGAGTCGAAGTGACGGCTGAGGTGCCCAACGGCCGGCGCGCTGCATCTCGTGCCGGGGCGTTCACTATCGTATACAGCTGCCTGCTGCGGTTGAGTGCGCTGCTATTCAGACCAATGTTTATTGTTGTTTATCCAATTGCTTACTCTTAAAGACTGTTGTGCTCAGTTCAAGGCAAAATGGATTTTGAGCTCCATCTTGCCAAAGGCGGCATCATCGCACAGGGGAAGGCAGCTCTCCAGGGGGCGCCCCTTGAGAGCCAAAGGCTTCCATATTTCTACCTCACGTTAACACAAGAGAGAAACGATCTTTCCGATACGTTTAGCTTAGTCTAACTATTAGACTCAATAGCTGCATTAATGGACAGTGGTCACGCCCTGCGTAACAGCGGTTTTGTGAACGGCAGCTAGCGCTCACACAAGACTGTATCGTCTAGGTGCGTGCTTAAGAACGGTCTACGATCATTAGTGTGCGTTTCCAACGGTACACGCTCAACTCCTATTAAAATTCTGGATTCCAGGAGCGGAGGTGAGGCAACTACTTCATTCCAGCATTTTCCACCTTGCAACGCAGGCACTTCACCTCCGCTACGAAGACCCACAGCAGTATTCTGTCAAAGCAACGTGTTGAAGTACCGTTTTCACGTTGACGAACGTAGCTGTCTTACAAAGGCCAAGTGTGCACACGTTTTAACGTTAAGTAGACGAAGCATGATTAATTGTCCGACGGATTGGTTATATGGATGCGAGTATGAAGCGTTTGGTAGTGAAGCTACTGGGATGTTGGTTTCGCTGCGGAAGGATTTGCGAGGGCACTATGCTTGCAACATGCACGGCATATGGTTGAACGGACTGCTGATCTTCATACAGTTACCTTTAGCACGACTTTGGTTCGGCCTTCCAGTGCAAATTTTGCTGTAGGTTTTGCTCCGAGTTCGACTTGAGATCCTGCTGCGACTCCTGCTGCGACCACGATTTCTGCTCCGGGTTTGACGCGGGCTCCGCCGGCTTAGTGTTTGCTTGCAGCTGTGACCACTGCTGCTGTTTTTCGTTGAGGGACTGGACTTATTCTCCTCCAATACCGTTGGGAGCTAGTTTTGCAGAGAGGTCAACCATGCAACTGTCGATGCGTGCGATGTGACCTCTGAAGTGTGTCTTGGGTTCACTGAGTGCCTCAGCGATGTCCACTGTCACAGAGGGATGGCGTTCCTGCAACACAATTACAATATCACAACAGGTCTTGCTGCAACACAACAGACTTCGGCACCACCGCACGACAGCAACGCACGAGAAGGACACGTAATCTATTCCCGATAAGTGACTACTATCCTAAAAGTTACGGAGGCGGTTTGCAGAAATTGGCAATAGGCAGCAGATCCGACGAGATATCCAAAAGAGTCCACAGCGAAGGACGACGACACATGAACCAAGGCAGCGGCGCTTCCACCGCCGCAAATACCGAGCAACTGACGCCTTTGGCACCGTCTCCCCCTTCTGGCAATCAATCCTTCTACTCTCGCGCACACAATGCGCGTCTGTGCAAGGAGCTATTGCGAGCTAGATTGCAGCATATCGAGCGGATTGAAGAAAAATCGCAGAGAATGGCCAAGTACTTACAGAAGGCGTTGGGCGCGCATGGAGAACCTGTAACAATCGCCGTCGAAGAAAAAGAAGACGTAATGCGTCTGGCAGTCGCAGTCGCAGTCGCAACCGGATCGCCCGCGCACGGCGCAGGCTACGAGATGTCACACACTGTGGTTCTCGAGAAATGCTTCAACATTATGCTAGCGAAGCAGTAATAGAGGACGCATAAACACAGAGTGAAGAGGGATGTAAGGCTAAAACAACCAATCCGATCGGCATCAGTTATTTCATAACAGTCGCGAGTAAATCTACATCAGTAGTTGCTACTACGAGCGATCTTGTTGGTTCTAGTTGCCACGTCTGGTTGTGTGAGTATCATCCACATCATTCGTAGGCACATGGCAGCAACATCGTCGCGCGTAATAGTGGTCTGAAAAAAACGAAAACTGTCCTTCATCGTGGCGTATGCTTGATCAATACACAGCACACCACACGACGTTCCGTCAGGTTGTTCAGGATCATCGAGCCACACTCCGCTTTCTTCAACCGGATGTTCAGTCGTTGGCATTGTCACGTTATGTCATTCTCTTAAAAAGCTAGCCACCGTCCCTTCATGTATATCTTCCATAGTAACTCGATATGCATTGCTGCATAGCGGTTCGTAGTAGTACGAATCGATGCGGGGGAAATCGTGCTGAAAATTCAGGTGAACAAAACTGATTCCCCAATGGATATCACTTAGGTGGACGGGCATCGCAACGTAGTGGAACCTTGAAATTCTATCCGTAGGTGGTTTCCCATATCCAAACGTTGGAGTGTGCGAATCCATGGTGTAGCAGTCCCCCAGTGGGTTGCAGATGCAACGCACGCTGAAGTCAATGATCATATCATTTAGCATTCGATCCCGCGCCAACATACCCACCAAATGATCCACCTTTACGGTTCCCACACCACTAGATAGCCAAAATGTGGAGCTGAGGCATGCATCACCAAGCAGGTTAGTAACGTCGTCCACCAACGCTTTGTGCTTTTCGCCCGCTGTGCTTGACGTCAACTCGTCCGAATCGGCTTCATTTTGTAACGTGTCTTCTTTAGTTCCCCTGCACGCTGGGGTTGGTCGACACGGTGCCAATTGCGAATCCAGAGTCCGTCAGGCCGTCGAGTCCAGAGCTTCTGTCCTCGCGCCGGTGTGTGCCCGTCTGGCAGCACAACCTACTTTATTTCGTTCAACAACAACAGTCACTACATTACTCGCTGCACGTACACTACTCGCTTGCCTCGATGTCTCGCGTCGACTGATTACCAACGCTCACTTAGCCACTCGGACCTCTACGCCTCGGGCGCCCGTCCTCGAGTCGCAGCCGTCAGCAAACTCGACCTACCACTGCATTTCTGCGTCACACCAGAGCCTCCGCTCGTCACCAGCACACGCTCGTCGCGTACACGCCGCTCGTTCGTTCGGTCTTTCGTTCAGCCAATCACCACCCCACTCTCCCGTGCAGTCGTTAGCAGTGTTCCTCACAGTCCACCACCCAACAACAGTCTGTTTGCGTTCGTCAACGCGCTTCCAGAGCCTGCTTGCGTTCTCCAATGCAATTTCGAGAGTGCTTCCGTCCTTCAACGCACTTTCAAGAGTCGCCGTTCTCCAACGTCGCAGATTCAAGTGTGAGCTCTCCGTTCATTCATCGGCCGCCCAAATCTTCTGAGCCCGGCATCCAGGGTACGTGCTTCCGACCGCCAGAGGGTCGCTCCCACTCTTCGTCACGCTCAGCTGCTAGCCGTACGCCCTTCTGCCAGTTCATCTCCCGTTCGTTCATTCATCCTGCTGCCCGAGCTATCGCTCGACCAGTCTCCATTCGTTCGTTCACTCATCTGGCCAGTTTGTCGTGTGTCAAGCAGGTCACTAGCAGCCGTCGCCACCAGCCTATTTCAATTTGTTTTCGTGGATTGTACCGGGGCTTTGCTTGGGGGAACTTCAGTATTTCTACTTGGCCGTGTTTTCGACCGGCAGTGTTGGTTGGATATTGTCCTCCCTTCGAGTGATCATCTGATTTAGTCGGTAGGATCTCGTGACTAGGCTGCGGCGCCATGGTAGGGCACGTGCCTGTCTTCCGCCCCCAAATTCGGGTCAGTGTTTGGACTGCAGAAGTAGTGGCCATCCGGCCATCACTGGAACTTGATCTCGATATAATTGTTGGAGTTTTTTAAGACCAGTATTTGATGAACGACGGTATGATTCCGGCGTACATATGCTGCAGGAACGCAGTAGTGTTAGGGTGCAGGTGCTCTACGGTCACGTTGGTCAGGTGGAGGTCGCCGGTCTGGTGAGAGGAATCGTTGTCGACTAGAATCAGTATTTGGCGGTAGGCTGCGCGCGTGTCGCGATCAATGCCGCGCACCCATTCCTGGAACAGCTTCCTCGTCATCCGCGCCTTCGCGTTTGCTCGGTAGTTGAACCCACCCCGCCAGACCCCCCTTGGCTCATCGCTGGGCAGGTCTTAGCCTTTCTTACGATGGCACGCTTGTGATCGATCTTCATCCGGCGCCCCATGCTGCTTACTTGTTACTGCGCGCGTCTTGAAAATTTGAGACGACCGGGAACCAAATGATACTAATGCGCCATTTAGAGTTATCGAAATAATCGCCTCCAAAGTTCGGCCATTGTTTTTCGTACCTATGCGAAGTTTTGAAAAAACGGCCGATTTGTGTTTTGAAAACCCAAGCAGTCACTAAAGTGAGCTCACTCAGGAATCTATCAGCTCAAGCATATACCAGCACCCGCAAACGATGCCAGCCAAGCAGCCACCGACTCCGCCGCCAGCTTCGGTGGTGTGCTCTACTCGGGAGCCACCCCGTTGCGCACCTGCGCTCAGCGACGTCTCGTACAGTGAGGCCACCGACCCTTCACAAGCAGAAGAATTTCATCTAGCGCAAGACATCGCGCAGGTCGACAACATCTCCCGTGAAGAGAGTGCAGTGAACGAGAGCGAGGACGACGAAGACAGCGATGAGCCGGATGACAGTGCAGACGAAGACTGGAAAGACGACGACGAAGTTTCCGCGGATGACGAGGTGGTGACCGGAGAGAGAGAACCCGAAAAAGACGAGAATGAGGACATTAGTATCAATTTGTTCGACGTCGATCTCCAGCAGTGTGTGACGGACCTTATACACGATGATGAGTGCGAGCGGCGTTGTCTTGAAGGATATGCCGGCGAACTAGAGTGGTTCGTGTGCTCACTTAGCCAGATGACGAAGTCTGAGAAGACGGTTTTGCATCTTGACACTTCTTTGTGTTCTGATGCAGACATACACTGCTGAGAGGCGCCGTAGTACTGGAGCGCGAGAGAAGTTCCACTACTATTTGCCATTCGTTGGGCATGTGTGTCGCCCTTCATGTGCTCGGTGTCTTGGAGTTCAACCTCTCACAATCCAGCGCTACAAACGGCGCGTTCGAGAGGACAAGATTGCAGTGAAGCCACATGGAAACAAACGCAACAAAAACGCATCGTAGGTGGATTTAGTGTGGCTTGTCAAATGGTTCAAATCTTTCGCCGCTGAAGTCGGCGAGGTCGTGACCGTGAGAGTTCGCATGCAAAAGACCAAGGACGGAATGGTGAAAAAGTATTACAGCCATGATGCCTACACGCTCCTACCTGCTACGTTTACCTGGGACACTATGTACGATGAGTTGGACAAGTTTGTGGAGATTGGACTTCGCGTGTGTGTGCCTGCGCGTTCGACTTTTCGCAAGCTGTTATCGCTGCACTGCCCGGACATCAGGATTCGGTCCTCGCAGTCAAACGTGTGTGATATGTGCACGATTTACCAGTCTCGCATGCGGCAAGGAGCCTCAGCTGAGCAAACAGAGGAGCTTGGACAACACACGGAGTCAGCACGTCGGATGAGGTATGTGAATAAAGATATCGAATTGATTCATCGGACTTTTCTAACCCGAACATTGGTATCATTATGATTTGATCTGTAGACTTGAGTATGAGAAAGACAGAGCTGCTGGACGAGAAGCTAACAGTGATATTGCCGTGATAGTTATGGACTTCTCCCAGAATCTGACGATTCTATCGGTCACAACTACGCCGTCCCCGTAGTACTTCTACTCTCTTCTTGCTGTGAATGTTTTTGGCATTTTCTGTGAGAATGATGGCATTCAGACGAACTACCTTTACGACGAGTTTGCAAGTGGTAAAGGAAGGGATCAGATCAATTCGATGATGCAGCACTTCGTTCATACGGTGCTGGTTCCTACTGGAAAGAAGCACCTCGTGGTATACGCGGACAATTGTTTAGGGCAGAACAAGAACAATCATGTCATCTAGTTTTTTTCTGGCCCAGGTCCAGATAGGAACTTTCAATCGCGTGGACTACAAGCGTTTCGTGAAGGGACACACCAAAACTTCAAGTGACCGTGGCTTCGGCCACATCCGCAAGCATGTGAGCCGCGCGGATTGCTGGACTATGGAGCATATTGTTGCTGCTGTTAAAGATTCCGCTGCCTCTAACAGAACGATGCACATTTTGCGCGAGAGCAAGTTGTTCAAGAGCTACAAACCCCTACTCACAGAACTCTACAAGCAGCTAGTGGGAGTGCAGCAGTACCAGATCTTCAGTATGGATCACGGCAAACCCGGCATAGTCCTGTGCAGGAAGGGGCTGGATGAGGATCTTGTTGAGAAAGACCTTCGCCGCAAAGTAGACGGAATTCTGACGGAAGGCGCAAAGGTAGATCGCACGCTGAACCATTTTCTCGAAGACTTCGCGTCTCCGCCCCGAAGACTGAAAAGCTAGTAGAGCTGCACAACAGTATCCGTCCGTATGTGCCGAATGAGTTTCAGTCGGATCCAATCTACGCTGCGCCGAGCAAAGAGGAAGCTGATGACGTTAAAGCAATCAAACAAGCCCGCCGAGAGCACTGTGCCGCCATGGCTGCCGCTGCAAAAGCAAACCAAGACCGTCGTGGTAGAAATGACGAAGGAGAAGACCCCCTGCCCCGAAAAAGCCGCGCAAGTGAAGCAGAACGCCCCTGTGGGCAACCAGCAAGAAATAGGTCGATGCTTATCCAATTTGATACGCATATCCATGGGAAACAAATTGAAACTAGTCGTCCACTAGTCACTCTTGTGAATTTTAAGACGCAATCTGCTTTTTGAAAGTGTTCTGCTTCGAGTTCGATGAAACGGACGGTATCATTGGCTCCGCAGCGCAATTTTACGTCTGAA
>KV724419.1:0-14810 GCA_000500205.2 Phytophthora lateralis | reverse complement strand
TTTTTTATTTTTATTCATATATTATTTTTGGCTAGATAACATAATGGTAATGTAATGGACTGCAAATCCTTTAATGACGGTTCAACCGTGGGCGGAAAAGGTTTGTCTTGTCTAAACAGATATTTGGTTGTGCATAACTTTGGCCGGGTTATAGGCAAAACCCCATGTCGGAAGTGATGGTCGTGATTGTGGTATACTTTGATTGAGTGACTACTACCTCGAGGGTTAAAAGAGGCGTTAAACAGCTGCTGTTTTCCGCCAATCATTTCGATGTAACATAGCCAATCATGTCGCTCGTAGGACCATGCACTTCTCGTCTGCCCTCGTCCGGTCATTCCACCACTTGAAGCGCTCCTGGCCACCCTCTTATAATCCGCCATGGCCCCCATCACGACGACGCTGAGCACGAGCGAGCACGACCTGCACCCGACCAATAGCAGCGACGCGTTCCTGCTCCAAGCGTCCGCCGCCAAGTCGCAGGCCCACAGCCGTGATGAGAAGCTGTCCCAACTGTCCATGACGCTGCCCTCCCGCACCCCGGACGACCACGTACAGGACCAGGAGAAGCTCAAGAAGATGGCGGCCGCTGTCACTACGTTGCTCGAGTGCATCGGAGAGGACCCTCGCCGTGAGGGTCTGGTCAAGACGCCGATGCGGATGGCCAAAGCCCTATTGTACAACACCAAGGGTTACGGCCAGAGCCTAAGGGACGTGCTGAACGAGGCCGTGTTCGAGGAGGACCACGACGAGATGGTCATCGTGCGGGATATCGACCTGTACTCCATGTGCGAGCACCACATGGTGCCGTTCACGGGCAAGGTGCACATCGGGTACATCCCCAACGGCAAAGTGCTGGGGCTCAGCAAGCTCGCGCGCGTGAGCGAGGTCTTTTCGCGCCGTCTGCAGGTGCAAGAGCGCCTCACCAAGCAGATCGCCACCGCCATCATGGGCGTCATTGAGCCTAAAGGCGTGGCCGTTGTGATCGAGGCCACCCACATGTGCATGGTCATGCGCGGCGTCGAGAAGAGCGGCGCCAGCACCGTCACGAGCTCCGTGCTGGGCGTGTTCAAGAGCGATCCGCGCACCCGCAGCGAGTTCATGTCGCTCATCCACAGCAGGAGGTAAAGATTGAGACGCACGGTCGCAACGGCGTGTGCTGTGCTCGGCAGGAGTCAACCATAGGCGCAGATACGACTCTTTTGCTTGACGACGCCGAGACTTAGAAAGACGCCCTTCCGACATGTTAATAATGCTTTGCTTTTTGCTGAGATGTGTATTGAGAAAAGGGTCAAGTAACTACGAGGCTGTGGGGGTGCTGATCAAGAGTAGTCCGAGTCGACGGCCTGGATAAAGGTGAGGTAGTTGACATCGTTGGTGGTTTTGCGGCCGTCGCGATGGGCGAACTGGTGGGTGAGTGCGTGCACTTCTGCAGGTTTCAAGGACAAGTGCATCATGTCGAGCACTGCCGCGAACTGAAACTTGGTGACGTGCGTGACATTGTTGTGGTCGTAGTCCTGGAAGTAGGGCTTCATGTGCAGACGCCGGTGGTTCACGTCGTTGCGAACGCGCTCGAGAATGCGCTTGATGGACTCGTCCAAACTTTCTTGCTGCTCTCCATTGAAACCAGCGGTTCCTGGAGCGGACACGCCGTGAGAGAAGTCCAAGGCTTCCAGGAAGGTTCGCCAGTCGATCTTGTCCGGGTTTCTAGCTGACCGAAAGTGCATGCTCAACGTGTGGATGTCGGACGCGTCCAACACGCAGCCGCTGCGGTTGAGTGCCGTGTGGAACTTGGCTACTGTGATCTCCCCAGACCGCAACTTGTCTCCTTCCACGATGAATTCTTTCAGACGAATGCGTTTGGCGTTGAGCTGACGACGCAACTCCGCGAGAAGTTGTGCCAGATCTGTTGCACCTGCGTGGTTCCCTCGCGCCATTCGCCTGTTTGCATCGTTGTTCATGATGCCACTTTGGTACAGTTCTTGGCGATACGCAACGCTGCCTGGTAGCACCAGATTCCGGATGTCTTCACTGCTCGCATTATTGTAGCCTCCGAGAATGTGGAGCGCCTGGAGAAACGCGCGATAGTTGACGTCACAGATGGAACTCAGCGTGGTGCTTGTGCCTATCGCCGCCTGCTCACGGAACTTGATGAGCAAGAGCCGAACTTCAGCGGCTTGAGCTGGCAAAAGCGTTAGCATTGACAACACGCGCTCGAATTTCGTCGCAGAGATGAACCCTTGCTTAGAGCGGTCAAAGTCTTCAAACGTCGGCTTAATTTCCATGCGCTGGCGGTCGATGGCCCGCTTCATGGTGAACATGATTCTCTTGACGTGGTCTTCCTCGTCTTTAGAAAGGTCCTTGTCCACAACGACACCACCAAACTGCCCTTCACGCGCCTCCAGAGACTTCAGGTCGTGGTGAGGCTTTTGCTCGAGCCCCTTAATAGTGAAAACACTCTCAACATCATCGACAAAAGACTTCCAGGCGATCCAGTGCTTCCCCATACTGTCGACCTCCTTGCACGCATACTCATCACCAAGCAGCGTCATCTCTTCTCGAGACAGGAGAAACCCTGCAGCATTCAATCCCGCGCAGAACTGAGCTGCAGTGATCTTACCATGACGCAGCTTGTCGAAGTCCCGATAATATTCTTCCAAGCGAATGCGATCACGCTTGATTGTCTGCTTGATGTAGCGGATCAACATGGGCACTGACCGAACGTGAGTTTCAGCTGCGGTCTCCTCGAAAGTGTCAGCTCGTAGCTTTGACGGCGCAATGATCTCGGATACGACGCCACCTCGCGAGGAAGGACGTCCATTGTGCTGTTGGTTGTCGCTCCCCCAGTTTTCTAGGTCGTAGCAGAAGGTGACGTAGTTCACGAATCGCTCTCCGTGTGCACTTGAGTATCGCTGAAGCAGTGCTCGTCTTTCGTTCTCTCCGTTCACCGTAAGCTTGAACATTGTCATAACGCGGAAGAACTGGTCCACGGTAATGTGTTCACGCTTACCCTTGTCAAAGTCTTGAAAGGTTGGCTTTAGTAGAACTCGACGGGTAGAGCAAAACGTGTGAAGTCGGTTCATCATCGCCTGGTGAACGTCCGCGTCCGAATCGGTCAAAGATCCACGCATTGCACGCGAGCACTTGTCTGCAGTCGAGTGGTTAGTTGCCTTCGTGATTGTAGCAAGAATGTCATCGAAGTTGTTGTCCTGCAGCAACTCACGGTTGGCCTTGCCTTCGATGTAGTCACAGAAGCGCACGTAGTCCACCTTTGTAGTGTCTAGCGTCTTGACGGACCCGTACTTTTGGACAAGCAGCGCCAAGTCGCTCTCGGTCACAACAGGGAAGCAAAGCTTGACACAGCGTCTGAACTGAGCCTCCGTGCACTTGCCTGTACGTAGATGATCAAAATCGGTGAAGAAGTTTTTCGTACGGATTCGGTCGCGCAATACCAACTCCGACAACTCCGCCTCAAGTTCTTGAACTGCAGCTCCGTGGCCAGCCCCTGCTGGAGCAGATAAATGGCGTCTCTCTGGTGAGCGCGGCATCGCTGCATTGACCCCAGCACCCGCTGCGCCCGGGCAAATGTCGAAGTGTAGTGCACGGTAATGAACGTCCAACTTGTCACCGTACGCTTTCAGCAGTACGTCCATCTCCTCCGATGATAATACAACGATGTCTGAGATGTCTCGGACGAACTGCGGCTTGGTGACCTTGCCGGCATTGCTTCGATCAAAGTCGTGGAACACGTCCTTGAGAACGATTCCCTTGTTCATCACTGCAGCAAAAAGCCTCTGCTTCACGACTGCAAGCACGGTCTCTTCAGCTGGTGTCAGCAGCTCAAATGCGAAGGTCTTGATCCCTGCGGCGTCAATATAGCTGCTTGCGTGACTAGTAGGCTTCGCTTCAAGCCCTTTCACCGTGAACACCTTATCCATCAAGTCGCAAAACCGTCGATAGTCCACGAAAGAGGAGTCATCAGCGAGCCGGTACTTGGCGATAAGGAGGTTGATCTCGGCGCTGGACAGATGAAGGCCACTAACGTCAAGTGCGCGCTTGAACTGCTCGGTTTTGATCTTCTTCACGCGATGAATATCAAACGTCTTCATGAACTCCTCGAGTCGAATGCGGCGCTGCTTGCATAGCGTACGGATCTTGGCCTTCAGCGACCGAAACTCGGGAGAGCTGTGCATCGTTTCCTGTCTTCAATGTGAACGCTGACGATCGACTTGCGAGTTTGCCGGCGTTGACTTGAGATCGAACTGCTTGTTGCTCGTCCATGCCACACTCGCGCATCCTAGCAAAAATAGCGGCAAAACACCCACGCGAAAATAAACCTGGAAAGCAAGCACATCGTCGGTTCATAAGCCTTATTTAGTTGTTGCACGCATCAAATTTGTCACGCTCAGCTGGTATCGCGATCCACAGCTGAGATGTACTCGGAGAACCGGGCAGCCTTAGAGATCTTAATGTCAGAGTACGGCGCAGTTTGGTCGACATCGACGTAGTCCAGAGTCTTCAGCTGGAGGAGCTCGAAGAACAGCGCGGCGGCTGTTCGTCGGTCGTGGGTCATTTTTGTGAGCTGCTTGTATGTGACTTCCTCCTGAGTGTTGAAGAAGTATCACAAATCAATGTTAGCTACTGCTCATTAAACCTAAAAAAAACAATTCCTTTGGGCCCACCGTACCTTATCGTTGAGGGACTTTCGCAGCACCTTCATCACCTTCACGGTGTGTGGGTGCCATTTGTGCTGTGCGGTCGAAGCGTCCACTTCGGTAGCGCCATCTGCATCGCCGCGGATATCATTTACTGCACCTAGCTCAAGATCCACGTTTAGATCTTCCAAGTCCTGCTGCTCTTCAGGCTCAAATGGAATTCCGATCTCATAGTCTGGGAAGCCTTCATCTTCTCGTTCACTGAAAAATACAAAAGGCGATGACATTAGCCTTTGGGACAACACTTCGACCGTGCAGTGCGAGAACTTACGCTTGGGTTGGACCCATATCAGCAAATTCGAAATGGTTTTCTTCCTCGATGTCATGCATCATTGAGGCATCACACGAGCCCGTCGTCACGTCCAGGCCAGCCTAACATATAAACATAAAGTCAATCGTGAGATGTCACTTCAACGGTCCAATCGCTTGGCTTAGCAGCTTACGTACCGAGTTCGTGCTCAAACGAGAGTTTACGCTCATACGCCGAGTCAGCTCGATATCCTCAGGTTGGTTTGAGGTCCTGTCCCTGGAGCCAAATGGGAACTTCCGCTTTTTCATCGTGACCTTAAACATGCTCAACAGCTCGTCCGACATGTTGATCATGCACGGCCGAGAAAACATGTCCGCTCCAGCGATGTCGCGCTTACTTCCAGGTTTCCTGAAGTACACGACTCCCTGCGTGCGGGTAATGTCCGAGGTATCCTCCATTCCCTGTTTCAAATAGGACGAGGTGAGCTCCGTGACCGTGTCATGAGCAATTTTCCTCTTCTTCTTGGGCCTGCTTGGCTCCACCTCCACATTAGCCAGTGCGGCATCTAGCGACGCGCGCGTGGAGCCATTAAGGCTGGCATTCATGTCCGTGCTAATATCGAGCATCGCACCGCTAATGTTCATCGGGTCCTCCACGGGGTTCTCAATCTCCATAGCATCATCAGGCGGCATCTCGAACGGAGCGTCGTTGAATCCAAACTCCGGCTGCTCTTCACCCATCAGCAGCGAGCTCCTGTCCGTCGACTTCTCCCCGTCGTTCAAAATGGCTGAGTCGTCCATCGGCAGCATCGGTGCATCTGCTTCTCGCGCCACTTCAATGTCACTAACCGCACTCATATCCAGTCCAGAGCTGCCGAAATTGTCGTCCAAGTCGAAGGCCTGCCAGTTTCCTCCTTCACCGAAAGAGTCCTCCATTGCAATAGCATCTACACAAAAAATAGTTAGTAAAAATTTCACATCACAAATAAGAAAATAAAACATCGCGCACCTCTCTCCGCGAACGCGTTCTCCTCTCGAATCCGATCCAACGGGTCTGCCAGCGTAATGTCCTGGCGCCTCGCCATTGTCTGACTTGACGCCGCAATCCATTCGTCCAACGACGGCACCGCCAGCGCACTAAAAAGTAAAAAGTAAAATAAATAAAATATCCCTCTCACAAATAAGAAAATTAATAAAACGTACTCAATCGTGTAAGTGACTTCGGCCTCGAACTCGCCAAAGTTGCTCACGTTGATGGCGCTGGCCGCCGCCTGCTGGTTGGCTTGCGGCAGGTCCACGACCCCGGGGCGGAATGCCAACTTGATCTTCACGAGCGCCTCGCTGCAGTCTGCGTACAGGTACTTGACCTTGCGCGAGTAGATGCGCACGACGCCCAGCAGCAGGTGGCCCGAAACACGTAGCGCTAGCGGCACCTGCGGGTTCACAATGTCCTGCACGGAGCTGTGGATGTCGGCGGTGAAGATCTGCTGCTTGTTGAGCTTCTTGTCCCAGTGGGCGGCCAGCCAGATCTTGCCCAGCGGCCCCTTCTTCGCCAAGATGATCTGCGAGTAGAACATGGCTACACAGCGCAGCACGTACAAGAAGGAAAGTTGCCGATTGATGGCGGTTGGAAATTGGCGCGCAAAAGACTATCGGGATAAAGGGGACCTGTGACATCGAATGAGAGTATGGAGGTTGAAAATAAGTATCAGGTATTCAAATGTGATAGTTGAACTGAGGTATGTGGTTGTTATCATTTGGTTGCGTTTCATTTATCATGATAAAGAGGTTCAACAGCGACGTAGCAGATGAGTGATGTCTACAGGCCATGATGGCCGAAACTCGAAGGTAACTTGGCCTGGATACTATATATTAATCACTTTATCGAGCATGAGCTAGCAGCAGTTCGTAGGCGATTAGAATCTCCTTGAAAATAGTTTCAGCTTGCGGGTCTGGATTGCAGTCCGGGTGCCACTCGAGCGCTTTCGCTCGGAACGCGTCCTTCACTTGTTGCTGCGTGAATGCCGCAGCTTTGTCAAAGCCGTTGGTCGGTTGCGTTGCAATGCCGAGCTTCTCCATCGCCTCTTGGATGTCTGCATCGCTCGCTGCGAACTTGCTGAGATCGTCCGCACCAGGCCGTCGGCGGCGCTGAGACCGGAACTTCTTGAGATCAAAGTCGAACCAGTTGAAGGGGCAGGTGCCGCATGCCACGTCCCAGCCGCACAGCAGGCAGCAGAACTCGAGCTGCTGTCGCTGCAGCGCTGAGTGCGTCGAGACGCTCGAGTCGATTGCCTTCTCGTCCCGCTTGGGGTCGCTGTGTACGACGCTTGAACGCGTAAAGTTGGCAGAACTTGCAGTGCTCAGCGCTCTAGCAGGAGTTGCTACAGCATGGCGGAGGACGCAGCGAGGAACCATTTTACAGAGTGACACGTGCCAGAGACCCAATGAAGGGCCCTGATAGAAAGCGTCGTGTATAGTAGTGTATACATGGAGCGTACATGTGTATAGTGCTGCTGCCGTTTTCATCCACAAGAGTTTTCACCCAGACTTGGCGATTGAGCGGGTACACTGCCTAGGGTCAATCGGGGCCTCTTGTTGAAGCACCAGCTCGCAGCTGACTGCAGGCGAGAGCGGCACGGCAGTGGACGAGTTCTTTGCTGACAGGTCCATGACTGTGGTTAACACGAGCAGCAAGCTCGCCCAAGTGACCGAACAGCGCGATGATCGAGACGAAGATGCTCGCTCGGCACGTGAGACGTCAGCATCGCAGCAAGGCATTGAGGAAGAACGCAGCTCGAAGTTCGCGTCCTAGTCATAGTACGCAGCAGAGCAGATGTTGACCAGCTCGGCCTCCAGCAGTGCGGCATCGACGAGTCGTTAATGAACCGGCCGCCGAGGCGCGAATCGGCCACGAGCACTGCAACCAGAGTGTCGTGTCTCTGCCATTCGTGTCAGCCAGTCGACAATGGCTGGTCTCGCAGTACCACCGAGAGAGAGAGTCACCAGTCTGCATCTGCTTGAAACGTCTGCGTCATTCCCCGTTTGACGTCTCTAAATCCGTCGGGTGACCTTGCAACAGCATGGCTCCGTCCGTCATGGGGTCGCCCATTGCGCCCTTCCTGGACCTGTCGATGGAGTCGCAGTCCCCCACCACCACAGGCGTCCGGCGTGCACTGAACCTGCTGGGCGACGGCAAGGCGCCCGCCACGCTGGACCCTCCCACGGAGCAGCAGTTGCTCCCGTTCGAGAGCATGTTCCAGTTCGAGCGCGTCAAGAGCCCACTGAGCCTCGGCCACCTCTTCCTGCTGCTGTACACGCCGTTCGGAGTCCTTTTGCTCGTGTTACGCGGCTTTTGCTGCTTTCTGGTGGCTCTCGTGCTGCCCCGAGTCTTCACGGAGGAACAGATCGACCGGATGCACTTGGCCAAAATCTTCGTCTGGATTACCGGCACCCGCGTGGTTCTTGTGGACGGCCACCTCTTTGCAAAAGGAGACGAGCGAGCGGAGATTATCGTGGCCAACCACGTCAGTGAGTTCGATGCAGTCGCCATGCTCGCGATCACGCCGGCGTACATTTTGGGCTACGACTTTTACAAGAAGATGCTGTTCTTCAAGTTGCTGGGTGATAAAGCGGGGCTGGTGTATGTGCCCTACGTTTCGAGACAGCAGGGCAACGTTGCAGGACGTGATGCCGTGCGGCAGATTATTGTTGACCGCTTGGCGAGGGGGAATAAGCCTCTTGCTGCGTTTCCAGAGGTGAGTGGAGGATCATTTGTTAGTTCTTGTGTGGTGTTGGTACTGATAGAAGTGTTGGTTGTTTTTGTAGGGAGGACTCACGAACGGGAGGAAGGGTTTGCTGCAGTACCACAAGTTCCTCTTCTCGCTGGAGAAGACTGTGCAACCGCTTGCTATTCGGGCGTCGGACGGACCTTTTGTACGAAATTCTGCATCACCTTCTTACGCTCTAGTGCTGCGCCTTGTAGGAGGCTGTTGACTGACTTCTGCTGCTTTGCTCTCCTACAGCCGGTGAATATCAACGACGAGACCAGCACGTTCGTGGCTAACGTGTTGTGGTACCTGTTCGTGCCGTGGCACACGTACACGGTGCAGTTTCTGCCGTGTACCAAGGCTGCCCCCGGTGAAGACCCGCTGGCTGTTGCCCAGCGCGTAATGAAGTCGACGGCTGAAGCTCTGCAGCAACAGGCATCACCATTCCTGTACCGCGATAAAATCGCCTACACAAGGTACAAAGCTCATCAACTCAAGAAGAACAAGAAATGATCGTTGTCGTCCACGGGGTGACCAAGATGGAAAGGGTCAAATGGGCCGTAGAAGATGTTTGAGCCGCTTCAGGCAAGTCTACTTTAGACTGCCGACAGGACCCTAGTGTACACAGATTCCCATCATCGGCAAGGGCTTCATTGGTTTTCTGTACTCTGACCTCATTCAACCACCATGACGGTCGTATGTACCAGGTCCTGGGCCCGGACCTTTTGCATTATGAAGTCGGCGTGAGATAAGGAGCGAGAAATGTTCTACGTCGCCCATTGCGACTTGCGGGGCTCGTCGTTCACGGATTGAGCATTTCTCGGGGTAGATTGGTGGGCTTGGCGTCGGACATGTACTACGCGGTGGCGGTCCAAAGCGAGATTCCACCGACGAGCCGAAAGGAATGATGAGAAAAGGATCGCTCTTGGGTGGTCTCTGTTTAGGTGACAGCTCCTGGTTGCTCGATTGCTTTGAAGGAGAACTTCCGCAAGATGCAGACATGGTTTTCTTGTTGAGAGGCTCCGACATGAGTGCAGTTGGTCGTCGAACGGAGAGTGTCCGACCAAACCCGCTTTTAGGTTTCTGTGGCTTCGTGGGAAAACTTGTAGCCGTCTTAGCTCGAAATGTGTCCTTTTCCTTGCTGGCGATGCTAGTTGTAGCACTTCTCGTCTCTTCTTCTTTCGGAGGGGGTGAAGGGAATCGTGGGGCGTTAGCGAACGAAGGTCCTGGTACGTAACTCTTCGATGGTGAATTTAGGCGCTTGTCTAGCCATGAGTCGAATCCTTGAACATGCGCTGGGGAATTGCTAGCAGTTCCATCGTCAAAAGCTCCTTCGTTGTTTGTACTACCGCCTCGTTTTTCCGGACTTGTCGTGCTTGCGTTCGGTAGCAAACTTCCTCTCCGACCGACTGTCGAGCCTCTGGTATCACGACGACGAGGGGATCTCCGCTGTAGGTCTATCTCGTCGTCTTCATCTTCCTCACGCCATCTGGAGATGGTAGGGCGGATGTAGACTTTGTAGTTGACCATGAAGTGGTAATATGCAGGTTCTCGCGACGGAATGGCGGACACAGGCAAGTCGTCGGTCGGCGAGAAGTTCCACTTGCTAACAGATGCAGTAGCCGCTTTGGTTTCGGGAGAAACTTCGGGGGATGCACGGGAATTGACTTCTCGAGATTCGCCACCTGGAGAACTGGTAATACCCGGTTTCGTCCTGAACACCAACATCGTAAATCGATCCCCAGCGTCGATGTGGGTCAGACCAAGACGAACGGGGTCCGGCTTTGCTGCAGCTACGACCTCGCGCAAATTCGAGACGCGCGATAACGACGCAGCGGAGTCACAGACACCAGCCTTCGGAGCATGGAGGTCCATGTACGCGAGCAATTTCGGTTTGGGGACGTAGGATTTTGTGCCGACTTCCGTGTTAGCAGATAACGAGATTCCGAGCTGCTCGAGAGCGTTGTCACCCCATGCAAACAAACGGTCTCGATCATCTAATGCCAGCGACATATTCTGCTTGGCCGCAATTGAGCGAACGGTGACTCGATGCGCAGAACCCTTAAGGATCCCTACCGGATGAGGGACCCACACACTTTTGTTTACAACATCGACGGTGGAATCGGCTTCCAGGTCGAGTCCAAGCTGCCCTTCAGCGCCTTGCCCCCATGTATACACAATACCAGTCCGTGATATCGCTACCGAGTGCGACGCCCCACAATTCACTGAAGTCACCGAGAGATTCTTGAAAAACGCCAGCTGTCTAGGTACCCACTCGCTTACTCCAGCACCATGGCCGAGCTGTCCGTCCACACCGTTTCCCCAAGAGAATACGTCTCCCGATACTGAAAGTGCAAGGTTGTGGGTGGTCCCAGCACAGATAGTGGCGATTGTCGGAGGTGCCATGCATCCGTTGTTCCCCGCAATACCACTGCCGACAACGTTGGACGCTGCGAGCCAAGTGGTAAGCAAAGCTCCTTCGTATCGATCTCTCTCGTCTCCAAGCCCAAGCCGTCCATTCATTCCATCGCCAAACGAAACAATCCCCGTCTTGATTTGTTTTGTAGTGCGTCTACTGTCGGTACTTCCTCCTTGAGGTCGGACGGCTAAGGCCAAAGTATGTCGATCGCCACAACTGACGTCCGTGAAATGCACGTCTTCATCCTCAGTAGTTACCACCATATTCTGCTGCTTCCGATGGGTCGTAGGACCAGAGGCAGCAGATAGTAAAGTTGACCATTTCAGGTGTAGCCTGGTCGGAACATTAGTATTTTCTTCATTCCCTGTGCCAAGTCGCCCGTAAGACCCACAGCCAAACATATAGAGCTCACCGCCATCCAGAACGAAGCCTCCGTGGGAGCTACCACACGATACACGTAGAATCCGGCGTCGAGGCTGCAAACAAAATGGAGAAGACATTGGCGTTGGTACTGTCGAGTACGGTCGGTCGTGGCCCTGTCCGAGTTGTCCGTAAGTGTTGTCCCCAAACGAATACGCCCGTCCGTCTTCACAGAGTAGACAGCTCCAGCCGGATCCACAGCCCACCTGGACGATTGGAGAGTCGAAATCAGCCGCGACTTCATGCACCGCCACTGCAGCTTCTGGATTCGAAGACGATAGCGACTTAGCCTTCGTAGTTTTCTTGCGAGCCCAGTCACCGAGCAAGCATATTGTGTATTCGTAGGAATCCGAGGAAGCTGTTTCTTCTTCTCCGCTCCGCCTGTTGGCAGCCGTAGATGAGTCCAAAGAGGATTGACTTGGCATCGTTGTGCAATTGCCTCCTTGTTGTCCTTTCAGCTCTGACGTCTAAGTTATTCGGGTGGTGAAAAATGGGATTGTGCATGCTTTTATTCCTGCATCTTACGCACCAACCTCGAGGCATCCGTCCTCAATGGAACAGATCACAATAAAAAGAACCCCGACGCTTGTCGTTTGAACTCGAGAAAATGACCAAGCACTACTGTCATCATATTTCATGCTCGCCGCCATTTGAAGATAATAACGTTGGGGCCCGTAGCTTTAAATTCCCTCGATGAATTGTCGATCTGCGCCAAACCGTCCGCGTAGCTCCAGCATGAATGGTTAACCACCGCAAGCCTCGGTGAGTTTCAGTCAGTCCGAGAACCAGTCGGGGTTGCGTGTCATTGGCCGAGCACTGGAAGTCCATCAGAAATGTACGGGATGGAGGCAGCAAGGTTGGCTGAAGAGAGCTCCTTGGAACCGCTAAAGACTCGTCGTGAATCCATTCTCGACATCGTCCAATTCCTGCTTGACCGAAACGCGTGAACGTGATGTACCGCAAACTGGGGTGGCGTCCGTAAACGACAGTAAACAGCCAAATTCATCCAAAGTTGAGTCGATGGCCGGGAACTCGAGAAATAGTAATTTCTTACAGTACAAAAGTGTATGATCAATGCTCAACCTGACGCGCTTGGGGTCTTGAATCAAAACTCTTGATGTGGGGGCGCTTCCTCTTCGTTGGTATAATACGCAGAACATTCCGTTTAACTTCCGTCGAACGAGTCAGAATCATTGACGTGCCAACAGCAACAACAATGGCAACAGTACAGAAGTCACTGCATGTAACCTTGAGGAAACAATACGCCCCTGCACTCAAAAATGGTGCTGCAGCGTGTTGTTGTCGTTCTTCGGTGTGCCGAACATGGTCGGGTATTCACCTGAATCCTTTGCCGAAGGTCAGCATTTCTTTCTTGGTATGCATGGGTGGGCTATAGATGTCAAAGGCTGAAACAAAGTGCTCTTGTACCGGTATACGACACGTGGCCGCGATACAACCGGGTGTCGACTTGACGTTGCCCTAGTAGCTGGCGTGGTTCGTACGGAGGTAACGACTTGTCTGAATTTGCCTTTGACCCAACAAACCCACATCATCGAGAAGCAACATCCAATCACCTGTCTTCACCTTCCTCATTATCTTGAAGTTGCAGCTCCTCCAACCTGGTTCCGATCTCGATGGCGTCTTCACTTCCTGCATTTAGTAGAAGCCCCATGAACTCCTCCGCAGCGAGCTTGCGCGTCGACGCTGTACTTAAATGCATAGGCACGTGCCGCATGACCGTTCTCAGCAAAGTGCTTGGTTCCTCTGGGTGGGCCGTTGGAGCAGAAACACACCACCCGGTTTCGTCAACGTGCATGTCAGTGAACAGCCCCTCGCCCTCACTGAAAGTTTTCCACACGACCACCATCCGACCATCTTCTACGTAGCGACGGGCAATTGCACGATGGAGTGTCGAGGCCACCCTGCCTGATTTCAGGCGTGTTGTGATGCGAAACTTGAGGGCTGTTGTGAGCTCAGGTTCCTCCGCTATGACAAAGTGCTGTCGATCTTCCTGGCGATGCTGCAGCTGTGCCGCACCCCAGATATACCGGCACGCGTGCTTAAACTCGAACGGTAGCAAAAGCTTATCGGTGTAGGTGAAGCCGCCCGTGTCATTGTTCTTCCTCCAGCGCTGTCTCGGGTCGCACCAGGTTTCGTCCGTGGAGGCCAAGTCCATCGTGCTCAAAACCTTGTCAGTCTGTTCATAGATCAAATCTAGCTCTCGCAAGTACATCCCAAAGAACTCTGCATCGGAAGGATCTGGTCGAATCCTCTTGAGCTTGCACAAGTTTTCATCGAGGTCACCCTGGCCGTCGTGGATCGCATTCGCAAGATGAATCTGCACCAAGCCGCGGAATTCGTTGACCATCCTCGCCCGCGACTCAATTGCCGAGCACAGTCGACGCTGCTCCGTTTCAGTATCGAAACGCGCCTGTAGTTGATGCATGGCAATCGTTTTCCATATCGGCGACGGTACAAATCGCTCGAGGCCTTTAGTCTTCTGAAGGTCGTTTAAAGTCGTCGATAGTTCCTCAACTTGCTGCTGCAAAGTATGTTTTTCAATCAGACGTCGCTGCCTATACGCGTTGCGTCGTTTGCGATCCTTCGCTCTTGATCGTTCAAGTTTGGCAGCGACGTCCAAGCTGTTCTGAGCCCTCTTCTTTTTCTTTTCACCGCGGGAGCAAGTACCAGAAGTGGCGTTGTTCTGGTCCGTCGAGACTGGGAACGTTGGCAGGTCACAGGAAACTAAGAAATCTTCCACCTCAGCGAGGAAGGCTGCGTCAGTCGTCGGCATGAACAATTCCATCCAGTAATGCGTTTGTGCTGCGATAGAATTCAAAGTGATTGTGGTTTGCCTGGGTTGGTGGCTCCGTGAGTGTAGGTCGCGTTTGTAAACAACCGGAGAGATGATACAGTAATGTGCGTGAGTAGTGAACGCCTGGTATATATACGGACTCCGGGTGTATAAAGAGAAGCTGACTTGGACGCAGAAGAGTATGTATTGATTTAAATTAACGAGCCATGAATTTTATACTTCCTCCGGGCGTGAATGATTGCCTGTAGAAACATCTGGATTTTTTTGGAACGGTCTGATTTCGCCTGTGTCCTCGCTTAGACCGCGCTGATTGGTGGAATCGACGCGGTTTGAGCTCAGCTTTCCGGAGGGCTTTTGAGCGCCAAAAAATGTTTGGAAACGATGCAGCTTTGGCCAAAAGAGTGAAGAATGACTATCGTGTTGAGGCT
>KV724418.1:1892-19968 GCA_000500205.2 Phytophthora lateralis | reverse complement strand
TCTGTTGTGAACCTTCGCTCAGCAAAACTAGACCCGGGGTACATGAAGCGCCTGCGCCACCTTGTCCAGAGCCTCGAGTTCGCAAACATGCGATTTGATCACTAGCACGGAGTCTATCAAAATATACCGGTAGATACCTGTACAATAAACAGCTGTAAAAGCATTCCGCCATTTCACCAAAACCTGTCAAAACGGGTCGTGTACCCCAAATCCGGCTTCCTGTACTCAGAATCAGTCCGCGTACCTGATTTATAGTGAGGCTTGAGGATTCCTGCCACAGGCTATGACACTGCCACTGGCAGCCATTCCTCAAGCTACCACGTCCCGCCCACCGCAGCCCTCCGCCGCCATGGGAATGCACGTCACCACGGCGCAGGTGACGACGCAGGCGGCGGCCAACGTGCTGCTGACGAGTGTGGCAGTCTACTTCCCCCTCTTTCTGGTGCTGATTCTGCTATACGAGACCCTGCGGCCTCGCGTGCCGCACGTATACGCGCCTGAGAACCACGCGGACTTCTCCGAGTCCAAGCAGCACAAGTTCCTGGGCTGGGTGCCCTTTGTGTGGCGCATCGACGAGGCCCTGGTGGCTGAAAAGTGCGGCCTGGACGCATGGGTTCTGCTGCGCTTCATGAAAATGGGGCGCAAGGTGGCGCTGCTGTGTATCGTGTGCTCGCTTGCGCTCTTCCCCATGTATTTCTTCACGGCAGCGGTCTTCGAGGCCCAGGAGCAGGAGAAGCAGCGTCATCATTTGAGCCAGTTGCTGCCTACGGGAGGGGGTCACGCCAATGCCACCGTCGCTGGTATCACCTCCATGATGATGATTATGCTGGATGAGCAGGTGGATGCAGGAAATGGCACAGCGAACATCCTGTCCTCGGACGGCAAGGTCAAATTAGACGTCGTGGACAGACTCACTATTGCCAATGTGGGTAAAGATGATTGGAGATTGTACTTCACGGTGCTCGCTGCCTACGCCATGAGCATCTACGTCATGCGACTGCTGCTGAACGAGTACACGGTTTATCGCAAGCGCCGCCACGAGTTCCTCATGCGCAGACACCCGCAGCAGTACAGCGTTGTCATCTCGGACCTGCCGCAGTCCCAGCGTCGCCCGAAGACGTTGCAGGCGTATTTGGATTTCTTGTTCCCCAACTCAGTCCACTCGGTCTACATTGGCGTCGAGTGTGCGGAGCTCGAGGGACTGCTCGACAAACGCCAGGAGCTCGTGTACCAGTTATATGCTGCGAACGTAAAGCTGACGGAGGCGAAGACCAAGGCTGGCGACCATGATGTGATCAAGCGTCCAAAAGAGTTGATTGGTCGCCGCTTTTTTGGGCTCTGCGGTGTTGGCAAGGAGGTGGATGCAGTCGACCACTACACGGAGGAGCTACAGAAGCTCGAGACAGAGATCATTCATGTCCGAGACGAGATTTTGCAGCGCCAGTCGGCAGAGAAAGGTCAGGAAGCTACTAACCAAACGCAGTATGGTTCTACTACTGTAGCTGCGCACGGGTTGTCAGCGTTGGGCGAACTTACGGAGAAACTGCGTAGGACCAAGAGCTCGATGGATGACAGGGGTTGGGGCGAAGAAACCCTGCCGCTGCTCCATGTCAGTGTTCCTGTGCCGAAGCGACCCAATGTGATGCGCAGCTGTGCCTTCGTAAGCTTCCGTAGTATACGGTCAGCACAAGCAGCACAGCAATTGCTTCAAGTGGAGAATCCTCGCCGCATGATCGTGCTGCCTGCGCCCAACATTCGTGACATGCAGTGGAAAAACTTTGGTCTGCCACACAAGCTGAAAGCCAAGTGGAAACTCATCTCCATGGGGTTATCTCTCTTAATTGGGTGTTTTTGGACCGTGCCGACGGCTTTCGTGGCTTCTATGGCAAGCGTGGATGAGTTGCAACATTTGTTTCCTTGGCTTGGCGGCTTTCTGGAAAAGAACCCGTGGCTTTTAATCGTACTGCAGCAGACTGCGCCGCTGGTCTATTCAGCAATGAACGGTTTGGCAAATGTGCTCTTCAAGCTTCTGTCCACCCAAGAGGGTCATTTATCAATCTCGGAGGTGGAAGCCAGTCGGTTTACCAAACTATGCTTTTTCCAAGCCTTCCAAATGTTCTTCGTGTCTGCACTCGCGGGGTCTATTATCACGGAGTTCATGCTCTTCTTGGATCAGCCGCGAATGCTGTTTTTCTTTCTCGGCAACACCATTGCGAATCAGTCCATGATGTTCATCACCTTCATCATCACGCAATTTTGTGTGGACATGTCGTTATTCCTGCTGCGTGTATCACCACTGGCTATCTCTGCTGCTTACCACCTATTGGCCCCGATGCACGCGAAGCTTCCGCAACCTCGAGACTGGATGGGTCTCTGTCCCGTGAACTACCAGACGGATCTCGATGCCCCCATGAATCTGGCTCAGCAATATCTCGTCTTTTTGTTCGTCGTAGTGTTTGCTCCCATTGCACCACTGGTGGGCTACTTTGGTGCGATGTTTTTCGTGGTGTCAGAGCTCTCGTACAAACGCTGTTTTTTCTTCGTCAACAGTTCGCGTTGGGCTACGACTAACTCCATGGGTGTATTTTGGCCGCCGCTTTACTCGTTTGTCATCGGTGCGCTCATCATCGGCCAGTGCACGCTTATTGGGTTGCTGTCATTGAAGTCGGCTGGATACGGGCCGATTGTACTCACGACGATGCTGCCGCTCATTACACTAGTTTTCCATTGGTACGCCGTCGACCTTTCCCATTTGAAGCGTGCTGCTGAAAACTTGCCGCTTGATCAATGTTGTGACGTCGATGAAGAGCGCAAGGACGATTCATTCGACTTTCTTGATGGTGTGTACCAGCAGCCAGCGATGATTCAAGCTTTCCGTCCGGCTTCAATCTTAGCTCGTGACCCTGAAAGTGGCGCAGGTGCTGCAATTGATGCCACAAGCGTACAGCTGGAGGCCTCGTCTCCCCCTGTTGAGCCGCTCAACAAGCCAGCGAAGCCTATCAATCAACAGACACGTTTGGCGGAGCTAAACAAGGACAAAAAGGATGAGGAGAAGAAAACGGAATAATCAACTGATGTGCCATCGGGAAGGCCATTTGGCCGGAATGCTTTTCCCATTAAAAAAACAAGACTTGATTCTCGCGGTTTGATGTTGTTGAGAAGTAGTATGCATGTGCAGGATGCCAGCCAATCTAGGATGCCGCCACACCATAAACGGGTATCACTTGAAAGTTGAAACGGATGATCGAGCACACCCAACCACCTTTCAAAATGTTGTAACTGGACCCCTCATGAAGGGGGATAATTCATCTTGGGATCACATCTTCCGAGGTATGATTAATTTCAAATCTCCCGCCCAAAGATTCACAACTCAAAAAAGATCAAGATCCCGACACCAAGACGAAGCAGCAACGGCAAGTGGCTCACCATCGAGGAGAAGTGACAAATTATCGTCGAGCACCGGCGCACTCAAACCGGCCCATTACTCGCAGACCTGGCGCGTTGGTCCAAGTCAGCGTTCAAGCTCTCCCAGCCGCCGCCAAGGTCCACCATCCGCAATATCCTCCGCAGTGCGGCGGCCATCGAAAAAAACGAGGCGGCACCACTACGCTGAAGGGTCGAACGATTCTGCTGCGCTGCTCTGAGCTGGACCGACTTGCTGCGTACGTCGATTCCTGTTTGGCACAGCATGCCTGCCTATATATCGACGGCTCATTACATGGAAGGCCTAACAGATTCTCGGTACATGTACCCTCACGAATCCTCCACCTCTGAAGTTGTCAGATGGGTGGTTGACTCGTTTTATGAGGGCCCTGTTGAAGAAGGCCGACTGGCCTGCAGTAACAGATTTATTGTACATATCTAATAACCTGTATGAACTCAAAAGGGCAGCTGTGCGTGTTAGTTGGCGGAATCTGTACCACCAACGAACGTTACGTACTTATGGACTTAGCATTATCTCCGGCCAGATTGAGGCGCTTCTGAAAAGCGTATCCATTTTTTTAGGGCGTCTTCTCAAGAATTGGGGGTCGATTTCCACAGACCAACACAGAGAGTTTGTGGGGATGATCACCAGAAGGTAGATAGTAGGGTGGTGACATCCTCTCCTTGTACAAGGCCTAATGCGTCTGCAGTGGACGACGAAGAAGCAACACAAGTCGAGCACGTTAGAGAGTCACATGAATTTTCTTGCGCAGCTTGAGAAATGGTCCAAAACCACTCGTGCTGGTGATGGGTGTTGGCGACTTGGACTCCATTAACAAGGTTTCCAATCGAGGACCTGATAGCACACCAGTGGCGTATTGAAGTCCATACGTGGCTTCAATCGAGGAAAGTGGGCAAGCGAGAGAGGCCCGCCAACAACACCAGCATGACCAATCACGTAGTGGGTTGCATGAATTGCCAGTCATCGCTCCTTGATGCGGGATGACCTTCTCCAAGGATGCAGTGGACAGGTTCCAGATTCAAAACAGGGCATGTCCGCGGTGTCGCCAAATGAGTTGGTTCACTACTCACCCGAACCGCGACGTAGCCAACCTAGTAGATCAATTTAAGGACGAACTCGACGCTTTCGAGTCGGCTACAGTAGCGTAGGTCGGTGCTTCCGAGGCTCATATCTCTCATGGCATTCATGCTCACGCACCAGCACTTCGTTATGAATCTGTCATCCCCATTTATAAACTGTACCGGTATCAGTTTTTAGCGGCGCATTTTCAGAAGGAGCGCTTTTCTGATTATGGCTACATTTTACACAGGGTTTTTGTAAGGAAGGGGTGAATTTTAGCGGGATCAGAGCATTTCGGATTCTTTCAATGGCGGCACGGAAGGGCAGCTATACCAGCAGCGGCGCGGGGTCTTCTTCGCCTCCAATTGGTTCAAGGGGAGGGCGCATGGCGCAGCGGCGTGGCTCCAGCGCCGAGGCGGCCGTACAGGCGGAGGTGGCGCGACTGGGCCATCCCAACGGCGTCCTGAAACGTGGTTTCCTCGTGAAGAAGGGGCACGTGATGCCCACACGCAAGGAAAGGTACTTCGTCCTGGGCCAGCAGTCTCTGAGCTATTACAGGCCCACGAAGGAGGGCGACGTGAAGCTCAAAGGCGTGCTGGAGCTCAAGGGCTCGGACGTCATCTCGCCCATGCCCCACTCCGACGTTTGGCTACGGATCCGTCAGAATGAAGGGCCAGGAGGGAAGAGCTACAAATTGGATCTGAAAGGTTGTTTGTAATTCTACTTTGTGTGTGTTGCTGATTGTCCTGGGAGAGTTGAAGGAGTTTAATGAGAATGATTGCTGCTGTTGTGGTAGCGTCCAACCAGCAGGAACGACGGGAGTGGATCGAGTCGCTGCGCAAGGCTTGTCGAGTACGTGCCAGTCGTTTACTATTTCTTTGCGGTGTATAGCTGACCTTTCCTCTGCGCCGTACTGCGTGCAGGGTGAACTGTTGCTGCGACAGCGAACACTTCAGAGTGATGTTCGCTTACTCCATGCTCGCGCTAGTCGTCGAGACCGGAATGTGAAAGCGATGGCGGAATTCCTTTCGTCGCCAATGTCGTCAGACGATGCAAGCACTCCTCAAGCAGATTTGCGTGCGTCATTTCAGATTCTGCACGAGATGCTGCTTCTGAAAAAACTCGTCGATATGATCAAGAACTCCTGGGGTGAGCCTTCGCAGTGGTCCATGGCGCAGTATCAAGAGCTTGTCCAGGGTATTGGTCTGGCTCAGGAAAAGTCCGGAAGTTCCGACTTCGAGCCCGATAGCATTTTGGCCGAGGCATTTAAGCTGCGCTATCAGTTCGAGGAAATCCCAGAGAATCAGCGGAAGCTTTCACAGGACGACGATCCACTAGGCGCAGCAAGGAGGTCAAGTGTGGATAAGCTCAAACAGGCTGAATTAGACTCTCCGGTGGCTACTCTTCGACTGTCTCCGCGGATACGTTGTCCCTCTTTTCACAGCTACTACGCAACCTTCGAGGAGTTGTCGGGTCGAGTTGGAGATACGATTACAGCGGCATCCACTGACAGGCAGAGCGCCAAAACGCTGACGCCTCGCAGTGCAACACTGACCAAATATGCACACCTTTATCTCTCCGATGATATTCGAGCAAAGCAGCCATGGAGTTTGGATCGATCGGATGATGATGACTTGGCTGATCGCAAAGGCAGCAAGGTTGGGTCAGTGTCTTCGGAGGCAAACGTTGTGGAAACACTAGCTGGTCGTTTTGGTAGTGACCGTATCTACACCTACATCAGCCACCACACCATGGTGGTGATGAACCCGTACCGGCTGTTGCAGACTGCCCACTTCACGTCAATTTACGACGAACAAGTAGTGCTAACATACGCCGATACCGCTAATGCCGAGGCATCACTAGCTCCACACCCTTTTGCTGTCGCGAAGCAAAGTCTTGTCCGGCTTTTCTTCGATCGCGAGATCGCATTGGGGAATTCGCCAGCTTCAATGCCTCCGGGCTCAACTGAGCATGTCGCGACGAGAACCCATAGTCAAACAATTTTTCTCTTTGGTGAGAGCGGGAGCGGTAAGACAGAACTTGCCAAGGACCTGCTGAAGTACTTGGTCCTCGTCGCGGAGCCAGCTGTGTCTCGTGATTCACAATCTATGCCTGCAAGTAGCCGTCAGCCAAAAATCAAGCTATTCACAAGTTCCACAAAGAGCACAGTTCAAATGCGAACGGAGGAGGCACGGACGATTGCGCTTCTCGAAGCCAAAGGCGTCGAATCTTATGAAATCGTGTTGCTAGATTTACATCCTGAGCGATGGGACGAGATGACCATGGTGAGCCGGAGCAAGCGTCTTCCTCAAGTGCATGTGGATGATCTATTCTTCGGCTTTTACGATAAATTGGAGCATCTCGAAGATGAAGAACAACTGCGAATGTACTTCAAAAATCCTCACGCAGCTAAGAAACTGAGCACTGTTTTGGATTCCAACATTATTCTCGAAGCGTTTGGGCATGCTGCAACGTCGATGAACCTAAATTCGTCGAGATTTGGAAAGGTAACAACTCTGCAGGTCTCCTTTGGTCTTCATCCGTGGGAATTTCAGATTAGTGGGTGCCATATCGCACCCTTTTTACTAGAGAAATCGCGCATTACAAGCGAAAGACGTCTTCAAGGGGGGAGTCCGAGTGATATGAACTTTCACGTTTTGTACGCGATGGTGGCCGGTGTGAACGCTTTTCCGTTTATGCATTTGCTGGCAAAAGAGTTGCGTCTTGATGGTACCGATTGTTCTGTTTTTACATATCTTGGTCGTTGTGATCACAAGCTTGCTGAATTTATGAGCAAAGAAGACACTTGGAAGAAGGATATGGAAAGATGGCAACAAGTTATTGATGGACTGGATGAGCTGAATGTATCCCCTGATCAGCAGAAAACAATATTTAAACTACTGAGTGCGGTGCTGTGGTTGGGAAATATTGAGCTTGACAACAGTTCCAAATCGGAAAAGCTGGTAATGTCTTCCGTAAGTGTTTCAAATGCTCCTCAGCGAGTGGTAGAACTCTTGGGGCTGGATTCTGTGGGGCAGTTGGAACGGATGGTGATGACCAAATGTGTAACGTTGCAGTCAACCAGTGAGACTTTCGAAGTAACATTGGAAAAGGGCCAAGTAACCCATGTTCGTGATACACTAGCTCGCTTGCTGTACCAGCTTGCTTTTGAATACATAGTGGCCGCGATGAACGAGGCAACAAAAATGGATGCTGTGACAGCAGAAGGGGCAAGGGAAGACTATTGGGTAGGTTCCGATACAATGTCTCCCCATGGCGTATCGTCACTGAAAATTGTCGACGTTTTCGGCTTCGAATATCTCACGCACAATTCGCTGGATCAGCTGTGCATAAACTATTTGAGCGAGAAACTCTACGCCAGAGAAGAACAAGTCGTTCTAGCTGCCTACAGCATTCAAACACTTCCATCTAAAATCCTTCTGGACAAGGACAAGGATGTTCTGGTTATCTATGAGCATCCTCTGGGGGTGTTTGCTTCGCTGGAGGAATTGACCATTCTCCACCAAAGTGAAAACGATACTGCACAGCAGGAAGAGAAGAGGAACAAACTGTTTGTCCGAAATATTTATGAGCGCAACCGTACTCGCCTGCCAGAACCACCGCGCGTACTAAACAACGGGAAGCGTCAGTCTTCTGTTTCATTGACCATTGTGCCGTTTGTGATCCCATACACCCGTGGAAATGTTGTTTACGATTCGCGCGACTTTGTGAAGAAAAATTCGGACTTCGCGTACGCAAACCTGTTGGCCGGTCTCAACGCATCAAATAATTCGCACATCCGTCAAATGGTAAAAGATAGCAAGGCGTTGGAGAGTAGGTCAAGCAAGAACAACAGCGCACTCAGCTCAACCGAGGTCCGGGTGTCTGCAAGCAAAAGCTTTGTCGGGCAGTTTCGGTCTCACGTGAATGCACTGATCAGCGATGACGACGACACGAATATGCCGTTTTACTTCCATTGCATTCGCCCCAACGAAAAGAAACAACCCTCAGTTGTGAGCAAGGATCTTGTTCTACAACAATGCCGTTCACAGCGTCTGATCCGGCAATTAGAAATCTGTAGTGATCCATCAACAACATACTCGGCGATTGGTATCTCCAAGGACATCGTATTGGCACGATATGGCAGTCTCGTACGGGCACCTTACGTTTTGGACGAAATGGCTAGCAACGAAGGGGTGCTTTTGAAATGGCTAAGTGATCTCTTCCGCAACGATGGCAATTTTGCTCCGAAGATAAGCTTATCTGCCTCATCAATAGTCGAGTTTGGGGCAGTTAGTCTTGTGGAGAAATTAGAACTATTACTCGAGGACCGAGAAGCTGAAGCTGCTGCAAAAATTCAGTCACTATTTCGCATGATCACGTGGAGGTACCGATATCTCTCTTTAAAACGCGAGCAAAGGGGTTTGTCAAACGAGCTCCTTGCCTGGTACGGTTCTCAAAAGAAAGACACTGTCAAAAAATTGCTGGCGAAGTATAATGGTCGCGAGGATGAGCTCCGTTCGAAACTTGAGCTGAAGAAGAAGTCGAAACTGCGGGAGCAGAGAGCAGTGCACCAGCTATCAAGCGACCTGCAATCACTGTGTCTAGGCAACCGTGGCGGTCTGGATGCACAAGCTGTCAACGATATTTTGCACGACGACAAAATGCGCGAGTTACTACAGCAAAACGAGAAGATTGTGCTAGCGTTGCGGGATATGAGCTTGAATCCGACCATCCTCGACTCGCAGTTGGCGGACCATGAATTACGAGCATTCTACCAAATGCTGGTTGATTTCTTGCGCTCGAAGAGAAAGGAGGCCACGACGAATCAAGGAGGTTTTCTTTCTAACGATATCCGTCCAGAGGGTTCTCTGAGCGATAGAGTCCTTGCTGCGGCTTCCGAGGGAAATCGTGCGCTGTGGATGCGACTTGTCGAACACGATGAGTGGGCAGCGTACCATAATGCCCTAGTAGAGGTTGGTGAGGACCCGGAGATGCTACTTTTCCACTCGGAGGATGGTGATTTTGTCGATAGCTTAGAGAGCTTTTTGAGGACGCTAGCACTTGAAAAGCAGCGTGAAGAGGAGCAGAGAGCATTGGTGGCAATCACAAATCTGGTTCAACCGTCAACAGTGGATGAGGAGGAGGCGATGGATCTTCGGGTCTCTGCCGTTGTCGATGGCGAAGACACGGAGATGCTGGAGTTGCTTCTGGGTGTTAAGTTTGGACCGTCGTTGATGGCCGCCATGAACGCAGATTCATACTTTGTGCGGGGGTTACAGGACCCAATTCTCATGGCCAGTTTGCACCAGGTACGGCGGTTGAAGTGATGGCAGAGTATTATAGCTCAGCTGACATTTATTTTCTTGCAGCTCATGGCCAACCCGAAGGACTTTGCGATCTCGACAGCACTGCAACAGCCAGCTGTCCGGGAATTCTTCCTAAAGCTGATCGCGCTATCATGTGAGTCAATGTGATGCAATAAAGTGTTCCTCTAGGTGTGCTTATCTACCTACTCTTATTATGCTGTCTTGGTACAGTTGCGGTGCAAGAGCAAAGTGATGAAGAATGAGTACTCAAACCTCGGTTCTCCTATACAAATAAAATGGAGGCCTTCTCGGCCACGGAGATGCTCCATTGTATGTCCATTTCATTGTTTTGTTTGCTCCTCGCCATCTTACTTCTGCACTCACTTCACGCGCGCAGACGTCTAGTAGCGGAAGTAAAGGCCCGTGTCCTCGCGCTTTTCTTCCTTCTGCGGCAGGCCGGTCTCGCCGACATCTCGCAGGATCTTGTAACGCTCCGTGTCGGCCTCGTACTCCGCAAAGCTCTTGGCGCACTCCTCGGCGTGCTGCTCCGCCAGCTGCGTGTACTCGGCCGAGCACTGCTGCATGAACTGCATCTCCTCGGCTGTGAGGTCGCGCAGGTAGCGGGCGGGGACACCCGACCAGAGCTGACCCGAGGGAACCTGCTTGCCGCCGGTAACGATGGAGCCGGCCGTGATGATGGACTTGGCTCCTACGACGGCGCCGTCCAGCACCTGCGCGCCCGTGCCGATGATGCAGTGGTCCTGAATGGTGCAGGCGTGCACGATAGCGGCGGGGCCCACAGTCACGTTGTTGCCGATCTTGGTGGGGATGTCCTTGTGGATCTTGGCCACGTGCACCACAGCCTGGTCCTGGATGTTTGTGTTCTCGCCGATCGTGATGTGGTTGACGTCGCCGCGCACCGTGGCATTGTACCAGATGGAGCTGCCCTTGCCCACCTTGACGTCGCCGATGACCGACGCGTTGGGAGCCACGAACACGCCCTCCTCGAACTTGGGCGAGCGTCCCAGGTTCTTTACGGCGCGTGTGGAGGGGTTCACTAACAAACAGTGATGAGTTAAACCAGATCACAACGGAATCCAGAGAGCTGCTGACACTCAGTAGACGTACAGTGCTCCGTGTAGGTGAGCTTTCCCTCCAGTGAGACGCCGACGCGGTCGATCGTCTGCCCCAGCGACCGGATGGCCTTGCCTGCCTGTTTCGCCCACATGCCTTTCGAGTCTCTCGCAGTCAAGTTCCGCTGGTGCTGGCCTCCCGTTCGTGCGGCCAAGGGGGCGGCCCACCACATATCATACCCCGGAGCACTCACCGATCGGCTATTGGCTGAAATATGCAGAGCCTATGAAAAGGCATAATGATGTTCCTCACACGAGATCAATTCGCCATGAACGTCTCTGGCAGCAGCGAGGTGTTGCTCGACTTCGACTATTCGGTGCGCGTGAACCTAGCCAGCAGCTCACTCTGCGGGAACCAGCAATGCTCGGTGGTTCTCAAGCTGCGTCTTGCACACCCCGACGGGTCCGAGCGACAGGTTCGTGAATGCTGCATCGCCGTCAAGCTTGGCACTTTGCTGACACAAGATCTCTTCTGCTTCCTCTGCTTAGGTGATGCTAGAGCTGGACAACGAGCAGCTTTCTCTCGTTCTCAAGGACTTTGGACGCATCAACCAGGAACTGCACAAGCACCCGTAATTAAAAAAAAACAAAGCACGCGAACGCGCCGATGTATATTCTCTACTTACTCGATCGTTTGGCGTGGCACACGACTGCCGATGCAACTCTCTTCGCGATGCACGCTCTTCCATCCTCTACCAACGGCAAACAGCACCAATTCAGTCGTAGACGAATTCGGCCGCGACAGTTCTCGCCAGCTTCGTCCGCGCGCTTCCGGCCTATACGTCTACAGCTTAGTCGTCCATGAAGAAGTAGTTGCCCGAGGTCTTCTGCTCCACGTCCTTCACGGAATCGTACTTGTTGATGCGCGGGCGGAAGTTCGTGGGGTCCCGTCGGAACGTGATCTGCAGTTGCTTCAGGAACGTGTTCATACCCGTCAGCAGGCTCTGAGGGGCGTGTGCCGTACACTCGATACCCGGGTTGCCGTCGTACACGACCACACGGTCGGCCAGGTACGTGGCCATGATGAAATCGTGCTCCACGACGAACGCCGTTTTCTTGGCGTGCAGAATGAAACGCTTGATAACCTTGGCGGCCAAAATACGCTGCTCGGAATCCAGGTAAGCTGACGGCTCATCGATAAGGTAGATGTCCGCGGGCTTACCCAGACACAGAATGATAGCCACACGCTGCAGCTCACCACCAGACAGGTGGGGCACGGCCTGGTCGATAATGTTGTCAAGGTTAAGCGGCTTGGTCACATCCGTCGCAAACTGCGGGTGCACAATAGCCTCACGAATACGACGGTGGAGCAGCTCGCGCACCGTACCCTGGAACTTAGGGGCAATCTTCTGGGGCTTGTAACTGATCGTGGACGTGTCGTAACGCAGCGCACAGTTTGACATCGCATTGTGGTTGTTCGCCTTCTCGGCGGCCTCCATCTCATCGGACTTGAGCAGACCAGCTAGCATACGGATGAACGTCGTCTTACCGGTACCGTTCTCGCCAAGCATACAGATAATCTCCGAGTTCGTGAAGTCACCAGCCTCGACGTGCAGCTTGAAGGCAGCGTCCTTCTTCTTCTTGTACATGGTCTTGGTCATCGACGGGTAGTTGAACGAGTTGGCATCGCCCTCGCCCGTGCCTAATTCGTCGGCGTTCTGCGAGACCTTGAACGTCAGCTCCTCCGTACGGAAACGCAAGTTCTCCGTGGGCACGAAACCAGAAAGGAAGATGTTGATACCTTCACGCACACTGAAGGGCATAGTAACCACACCGTAGGCGGACGGGGTACCGTACAGCACACAGATGTAGTCGGACAGGTAGTCCAGCACACTCAGATCGTGCTCGACGCAGATGACATACGAGCGGCCGCTGTCGTCCACCATGGAGCGAATGACCAGAGCGGCCTTCAGACGCTGGCGCACATCCAGGTACGAGGATGGCTCGTCGAACATGTAAATGTCAGCCTTCTGCACAGCCACGACGGCAATGGCGAAACGTTGCAGCTCACCACCCGACAGGTTCTCAATGTCACGGTCCTGCACGTGGGACAGGTCCAGCTCCTTGAGGAAATGGTCCAGCTTCTCCTGCTTCTCGCAACGGGCCGACAGGATGGCGTGCACCGTTCCCTTGACTGCTTTGGGGATCTTGTCCACGTACTGCGGCTTGGTGATGGCCTTGAGGTTGTCCTCGAGGATGCGCGTGAAGTAGTTCTGCAGCTCCGAGCCGCGGAAGTGCGTGAGGATCTCCTGCCACTCGGGCGGGGCGTCAAACTTGCCAAGGTTGGGCTTGAGCTTGCCAGCGAGGATGCGCAGCGCCGTGGACTTGCCGATACCGTTGGTGCCCACGAGACCGAGAACCTGGCCGGGGCGGGGCATGGGCAGACGGTGGAGCTTGAACGTGTTGGCGCCGTAGCGGTGCGTCGTGTTGCTCTCCAGGTCCTTCGGCAGGTTGATGATGTTGATCGCCTCGAATGGGCACTTCTTGACGCAGATACCGCAACCGATGCAGAGCTGCTCCGAGATGAAGGCCACCCTGCTTTTGGGACCCACCTCAATGCAGAGCTTGCCCATGCGCACGACGGGGCACGACTTTTTGCACTCCTGACGGCATTTCTTGGGCTTGCACTTGTCCGTGCTCACAATGGCGATACGCGTCAGCTTGTCCGACATGGTGCCCGCTTCCGTTCCGTGGGTCCTGTCCCGTTCTGAAGGCGAGTCGGTGGCTCCCCCTCGGCCGTTGGCTGGTGTAACCCCTCCCTGCTAAGTTCGAATCCGTAAGCGCAGACTGATGGCCGCGGAGGCATCTCGCCCCATGGCTGCTGCTAGAAACGTTGGCATGGTGAGTCGCGTGTGTTTTGGCCCGGTGACGGAGGTCGCCAATCCATGTACCTGCATGCAAAAGCTGCAATTGGCAAGGTCGTTGTCGGTTATGCTGGTCAAAGAAACAGCTCCAGACAAGCAGCCAAGCGCGACGTAGTAAAATGAATCTGTATGCATTGAAAATCACGACCCGCAGCGGGCTTAACTTTACTGATCCAAGACCATGGAGGACGGCGCCTCGGTGGCCGCCGCGTCCTTCAGCTTGGAGGCCGACATATTGAGCTGCGCCTGGTCCTTGAGCGCTGCCGCGGCCGGCTCGATGAGCGAGATGTTCTGCTCCAGCTCGCGCAGGTCGCGCACCTTGGCCTTGGCCTTGCTGTCCTTCATGCGGTTCTTGTAGAAGGCAGCCTCGCGCTTTTCCTTGATCTTCGTCACGCGCTCGATGGCGTGGATGGTGGCGCCCATGAGCTCGCGGTCGTACTTGACGGCGCGGTGGCGCTGCTTGTCGAAGTCGAACGTCGTGTCCAGTGCCATCTCCTTGCCCGCAGCCTTCCGGAAGGCCTTGGTCCATTTCACCTTGCGCGGGTTGCGCTTGCGGTTGAAGTTTTTGTGGCACTTGGAGCGGCAGAAGCGGAAAATCTTGCTGTCATTGCGCACGAACGTGATGCCGTGGCCCGGGTACACGGGGCTCGAGCAGAAGTAGCACGTGTGAATGCGCATGGTGCTCGCGGTCGGCTGCCTGTTGCTGGTACTGCTCTGCTGCTGCCGGAAGACTCGCTCGGACTCGTCGGTCACTGCGAATGAACGATTGGATGGTTGGCGACGGCCGTGTACCCGTGCGTAACCATTTGTTACGTATGTGGTCTACATATTATACCCTTCCATACCGTGAATGACCATTTGAGTGCATGTCCGGCGTCGGACAAGCGACGACGATTATCCGTACAGGTACACGTAACTAGTCGCAGCTGCTGGTGTTTATATTAACCTTAGCTTATGTGAGTGTACGCGCGATCTCCTGCGCGTTTGCTTATCCCTCCATGCCTTGAGTTGACTCTATGGTGCGCTAACGAAGCAGCTCAAAGCCCGGCAAGCGGCCATGGCAAATAATCTACAACCGTCGCCACCTTTACCGCATAGCATAAAAATTATTTCCGCACGCGTGAAGAGTGGAGGTCGCTCAGAGCCAGTGGGCCTGCCTCCGACTCACGCAGGTCGTCCGCAGTGAGCACGTCTTGCTTCATGTGGGCAACCGCCTCCTGCTGCGCGTTGTCACGGTGCTGTTTGATGCGCACAGACACGGCCGTGAGATTCAAGTCCGTCACGGCGCTGTCTTCAAAATTTGGCCGCCGCGGCGCGACGACCGCACCACCCGGCCTCGGGCCGGTCGAGGCCACCTCGTCCTCCATAATGTCGTTGAACAGGATCTGACCAGGAGCGACAGTCATCTGGTCGTACGATGCGCGCTTGGGCGCGAGGCCCTTGGGCGTGTCGTTAAGACCCGTGTAGTTGCCGCGGCCAGTAGCAGGAGTCTCGATAGTGACGCTGTGTGGCGTGATCTCCCCAGCGCTCAGGCTGTCGTCGTCGGCGAGCGCTTTCCGATCCAGGCTTTGACGGCACAATGGCCCGGCAAACTGGATGGGGCTTCCGCTGTTCTTTTTTGCGGCGGACTCGCTGCGCTTTCCTCGGTTGAGAGCGCTGAGATAGGTACTGCCGCGGTTCTGGCGCATCGTGGCTTCATCCATGCTGAGCATGGCAAATTCCTCTGCTTCTCCGTCACTTACAACCGCGACAGCGACGCCAGTGCCCGAGTGTATTCCAGTGCTTGAGAAGCCGAACATGCCCCGGCTCTTCTTGGGGTTATTGCGCTTGCTGGCGTCGGCCTCCGGGTTGCGGTTGATCTTGGAGCGTAACGTCACAAAGCCGATGATAGCCAACGCCACCACGACGATCGCGCTGATGATAAGCACACAGATGACTTGAGTCGATACACCTGAGCTGCCCGAATCTCCCGTCGACTCTGCGTACGGCGTGGCGTTGGTATCCGTGGATGTAGCGCTGGTACGTGAGAGAACCTCAACCTTGAGGAACACGGCGTAGTCGTAACGCTTGGATGTGGGGGTGGTGCTGGGCAGGATCAAGTGCGCCACGAGGGTATAGTTTCCCGGCGCGCCGAACGAAAGCTCCGACGAGTCGAACGCCGCAAGCCCGTCCGTAAAGTTCATCGGGATGTTTGTCGTGTTCTCCGTCAGTTGTGATCCCGTCGTCACAGGGTTGCAGTCCACGCCGTATATGCACGTCCGCAGCCTCGAGGCCGTAATCTCGTAGTTCGTCTGTGAGATGCGGTCGAGTCCGGCAGACAGCTCGGTCACGGCAAAGTCGTTGGTGTCGAGCGACCCATTCGACGCCAGGCGCTCAGTGGCGTTCCACGAGATGTCCACCGAGTCGTACACGTAAACGTCGTCCGTAGGGAAGGCGATTGACAACTCTAGCGGGCAGCCATCACCCTGCGCGCTCACCATATTCACGGAGGAGCCGTCCACCGTGTTCGAGTAGATGGACGTGTCCACCTCCCAGCAGTATGTGGTGGCGCCATCCGTAACGTAGTCCGAGGACGAAGACGCTGCCGACGTCGCAACGGCCACGTTGATCAGCATCATGGCAGCCACGGCTGGCAGCCACACGGCCGAGCGGCGGCTGAACCTGTGCGTTCTCCTACTCCTGTTTGTCTGACACCGGCGCTTGCACGTCTTCATCGTTCGTTGCTGATGTCGGTCACGCTGCTGCATGAGGTCGGAACGGTTTCCGACGCGCTTCCTCCGCTCTAGAGACCGATTCTAGTTTGCGTGCCTATCTGCCAGTCTCCAGCCTGCGCTTTGCTTTCGCTTCTGTGCGTCTGGCTGGCGCTTGGTCGCTCGATCGGCCCCAGCCTGCAGCTCCTCTACCTATTATCCGTGCACTACTGGCTATAATGTAGTCAGCTGCATCTTTGATTTCCATTTTCTTATTGGCTAATGAAACCGTGAAAAAGCAACCATTGGCTGGAATTTGTTTATTCAAAGTGTTTTTTTTTCTTCATAAGAACTGGGGTGGGAGTTACACATGAATCATCGCCAGCTGGTGGACTGCAGAGCAACATTGAGCAATGCTACGCTCCACTTTCCCGGGAGCTCGGTGGAGACTATTAATAGGTATGCCGACCAAAGCCCGCTGCAACACTCGTCGCCTATGTTTTCGCTGCCCTTTCGTGGATGCGTTAAGCTTAGGTGCATGTACTGCTGCGACTGCAGAGAGAGAGCAATTAGGCAGCCTGACGCATGACACCGATTTTCGAACGATGGTCTCGCACAGATCACAAAAGGGGCGGCAATTGAACTCGGAGCCTTCGAAACCCAGCGGGAACGAACTCTAGCCAGACCGCGCAAATCAAAGGCGTCAGTGTTGCGCGGGTCGATCTGCGGCTCGCCGTATCTAAACTTTGGAATTCAATGTAAGTTCCCCAGGAATCCTGGTATTCTATCCTGGTCCAGGGTAGAAAATTCAGTAAGTAAACCTTGAAAACCGATTACTTTGTCCTGTGAAATGACCGGATTATTATACGGCTTTGCGCACTGTCCCAGTGCTAAATCAACCCATATGACGACAGTAAATGATATATAAAAAAACCGATAAGCCAGCTTTAATCTTAGGATAAAATCGTATGCTTTGAATGGAGGCGGAAGAGAGCGTGGAAAATTCAAACTCTGTAAGCATAACAGAATTGGCAACGGTTCTCATGTACGGCGCCGATTTCGATGGCGTGCAATCGTTCTGCATTACGCCTACGGCGTCCCGTGCGACCTTGTCGGTAGGATTTTCGGTAACTTTGACGGAGGCGCAAGCGAGGGTCATTGTGTGTGAGGCCTGTGTCGAATTTGCCGTCGGCACTTCGGACATTCAGACCGATTTATTAATAAATCGGCGGCGTGGGCAGATTTATATTTAAATCGGCTTGGCGCCTGGTAAGAACTATTCATCGTAATTAGATGTTTAATTTTAGGCAGCCGGCTGTTAAACGCCGAGCGCCGCATCTGATTTAGAAATTATTAAGACCCGGGTGATCTTATTTAGACTCTAAATCGGTGGATTTGCAATTTGATTAGACAAACTAATCGGTTATCACAAATACATGTACTATAATAGTACATGTCAGTTCTTTTAACGAGTCGTCAGTCCGGGATAGGTGTATTGTGCTTTGCAATGCGTTTGTCCTTTTCACTTGTCATTTTGGTCGAATTATAAAATCTGGAGCTCGATATAAATGGAGAT
>KV724416.1:418-32501 GCA_000500205.2 Phytophthora lateralis | reverse complement strand
CCCGACGGCTTCACTTCAAATCACCGCGTCACTCGAGCCAGCCCTTACAGCTTGACCGAGAACGCCTCATTCACGATGAAGATATCCACGACAAGTTCACCAAAGCGCTACGGACGGCACTTGGCTCCCGACGACACAACGATTCCAGCTCAATCTCTCAGCAATGGGACGAAACAATCGCGACCATCCAAGGCACAGCATAGTTTATATGGGGCTCCGACCGTCTCCCATTTCGAGGAAAAATCACGACGGCCTAATCCTTGCAGTCCTTAGAGCGCGGTAACGCGCTCTCCAGCAACGCATCTACAACGATCGAGCCACCTATACACCTGCACTTCGACGAGAAAGGAACGCTATATTGCATCACATCCGATTTCGCTGCCGGGACCTTGCAAACAAGGTTCTCGACGGCAATATCACCAATATCGAAAATCTCAGTTCTACGACACAGATGCCCGAAGCGGTTCGTGAGATCACCCGCACACGCGCTCCTTCACTGTTTTTTCAGACGACGCAGGTAAGTATATCCTACATCGACCCACTGTTAACGCTCGTGTATGCTCTTACTTGAAGGACCAGTTCTTCATCTAGGAACGTCCATCGGTCACCCTAGACACGCAATGCAACGACGAACAACGGAATCACAAGTCAGCAGCAACAATGGCAAACATGCTTCGAAGAAACATTCGTGATGGTCAAGATACCGGTCACCTCCTCGCTACACGTCTGTGTACTGATTTGCACACCGCATCGGGGAGCTCCGCGCACAACGCCCAAATGTGGTCATCATCAAGCTCAAGGGCGATGTCAAAGGAGCATCGAGCGAGCTTAATCTCAAATAGGGCGTCGCTGCAAGTAAACCGCACTGCGGAGACGCTTCGAGTAAACCAAATCGAGAAAAGCGGAGCCACGAGTATGAAGAATTTGGCAGAAGGTGAAGTAAAAAAATGAGAAGCAGTAGAAAGATGTATTGAAAGATACATGTAGCTGCGAACCCGACTACAGCTAGTCTTAAGACTGAATATGCAAAACAAAAACTGCTACGGAGCGAGAGCCGGCCATCTTCAATCTATGTCAGCAGCAAAATGACGACCAGCTTAGTACGCCACGGCTCCAACAACGTCTGCACCGTGCGTTTCCGTGCGATGAAGACATTCTGCATGTTCTTGGCACCCCACCTTGACCTGCGCACCGTTCGAAAACTTTGACATCCAGAAGAAGACACCGCCGGTTTCCCCCACGAGATCACCTTCCCCAACATGAATGGATCTATGTCGGGGTCACCATCTTCGCCGCGAGTTTTAAACTCCCTCATCAGGTTCCAGTGCAGAGGTTTTGCAGGATACGTTAAAAGGTCCCGAATGAGAACATCCACCGAGAATCGATGCGCGTTGTATCCACCTTCTGTCAGCGGACCGACACGCTTGCGTTGTCCGCCACTTAGCTTCCGCACCGACAGAGCCTTCAGCATCCCCTCAATAGCGATGTCCTTTTGTAATGTCATGCCGGCGATGACGTGGGAGCATTGCCATCCAGTCTGGAAAAACATTGCACAGTCGCAAGCATATTTTTTTTCGGATAGCTTGAATCTAAACGGCATTTGTGTGAGATTAATCGCATGCCTTCGAGTCAACCTCGATGCTCGCGTCACAAAAACCACGTACCGTTTGGTTGGAGATCGATGGAGCCGATACCATGCTGGTGGCATCTAGTGGTTCCCTGGAATGCAGTTGAACTTGATGAATGGACAAACAGTGGAGCTCAGCCGTGTTCATAGTTAAGCTAGTTGGCATTTTGCCGCAGGGAGTTGCGATAGCTGCAAGTCAGATAAAAATCAGTCGTGAGAACCTTATATATAACAACGAGAGATATTCTGGGCATCCTCTAACGTGGGGAATACCTCTCTGGCCACAAATGCCTGTCGACGCGGCGTGTGTTGCTGCTGGACATCCTCGTCCGATGACGAGGCAAAGTCACTTGCGCTGTCTACCTCGGACCTGCTCATCTCGAGCGCGAGTTGGTGAATGGCGAGAACGTTACTTTGTTCGACGCTGGCCAGCCATTTACTCCAATCATACCTTGTTTTGTAAAATATTACTCCAGACGTCCCCTGTTTTCGAATTACTCTCACTATCGCCGTGAGCTACTCCAAGTTAAGCCGCGACCAAGGAGCATTCAGGCACATTCATGTCAGTCCGCCAGTTAGTCGATGGTCTGTTGGTCAGCTCGCGGCTGAACACGCTGCCGTTATCGACCCCTCGCTGCCGTTTGAGTGGAACTTTCGCCTGCTCAACGGCATCTTCGGCGGTGCGATTTCATACCTTGTTCGCAGAGAAAGCATCAAGTCGCTCCGCCAGACTACGAATATGTGGAAACGGGCACCAGATTTTTGCGTCAATCACACTACCATCGGATGCGCCATACGATCTCGAGTGGTTCGATCACGGCCTACCGCAGTCATATGCGCGGTATCCCAACCGTGTAGTTTGATGCCCTACCTCCGGCGAAGCTTCACCTATACTTGGACGCGTCGGATGCTGGCCTTTGCATCATCAGCCCAGCGCACCGACAGTTCATCCGCATCGACAAGGACGAAGCCACAATGATCACCAACACGATCAGCAAGTTAATGATCAACGTCCGCAAGCAGTTTCTGCGCTGATCGAGGATTCCGTTTGGTTGCCATTGCTGTCGACCAGATTGACGTCGCGTACTTCGAGCGCATACGCGTGACGGATGTTTCGTTGGCGAGGTATTCCGAGATTCTTAGGAGAAAGCAGAAGCTCAATGACGTAGCCCCAAGAAGTACTCGCTGTTGGATGATCTTGAGATGGATTCTTCCGCAGAGGGCGCGAAGCAGGTCGATTGTGACTGGTTGTCGATACTGAGAGGGGTGGCCGACGCGTTGCATACCTTGAAAGACGATCTGGTGATCAGGCTGCTGGACGAGAGTGAATCCGCCGAAGGCGCGATGATACAATCCACTTTGGCTCATTTTGGACTGGATGGCGCCGAGGGAGTTCGGCGGTCCGCTTTAGGGACTTGTCCAATTAAGCACAGCAAAGAGAGTGAGTCGTAATGATTGCTGCCGTGAGTCATCGCGTGAGAACCAATGTGGGTAGCTGTATGCTGCACAGACACTGGTTCCCGGCTGATTGGTCCTGTCGTCGCGAGGTGTCTGCGAGGGACGCATGTTGAAGGGCGACGAGCACCCGAGATAGATCTTCCGGTAGGATGATCGGACGTAGACGGTTGCCAAGTCGACATGATGCTAGTCCACCGTTGAAGATCTTGAAACCGAAGTAGCCAGAACAGGTTGTATATTGCAGAGTAAATTGAGAACTGCGCTAGCTAGACATGCATGCAAACTGGTGCGGTGGCCGCGTGGCCGAGGGAAACTTTTCGTGTAGTCGCAAGTTCTAGAAGGCCGATCTTGGACTTGATGATTGTTGCTGCGTTGAAGCGGATAGGCACCCAACAACCGTGACAATGATTTTCCAGACCAAGTGCGTGATCCCAAGTCAGTCAAGTAGTTGGTAAAACTCGCTCCAATCAAGAATAGGACATTCGCCATAGTCATATATATACCTCCAGGGACATGATTTAACCCATCCTTAGCTTTCGCTACTTGTATTGTTTTAAACACACTTTTACGAGCACTGCTTGCCATATTTAGCGCCTAAAAAAGTCGCCAAAACCACAAAAATCTGGATTATCATAAATGATTTTTTGTTCTGAATGGCGGTATCAATATTTAGAAAACTTATTCTACATAGTCGTATTACTATTGTAGTACTGCTGTAGTAATACAACTAAACAAATGACAAATTCCAAATGATGTTTTATATTGTCTGGTAGATCAATTACATCGTAGTTACAAAGGAGCTCGAAGATCATGATGAGTCCTCTTAGTCCTTACCAGCCAAAAAGGGCAAACTGCACCTAGTGCTTCGAGCTGGCAACGCAGCCATACACACCCGTGTCCAGCTTCGAGCAGTACGCTCCAGCAGGACAGTCACCATTGCTCACCTGAGCCACACACACGTTGTCCGAGTCAATGCAGCCGTCGTGGTCCCAGCCTACAACACCAATCGTCTGCTCGCTGCCGCTGCAACCAGCCCAGCTCCCAGCCTCCTCAGCACCGTCCTTGCATCCGAAAACACCAGTGTCGAGCCACTCGCAGTGAGCGCCGCTCGGGCAGGTACCGTCAGTGTTGGCAACACACACATTGCCACTGGCCACACAGCCATCCTGAGACCAGCCCTCCACGCCAATCGACTCCTGTCCACTCGGGCAGGTTACACTCGACTTGTGGTGCGACTTGTGGTGGTGGTGGTGGTGGTGGCGTTTCTTCAAGCTAGTTGAGTCCGAGCCAGTCGAGTCCGAGCCAGTCGAGTCTGAGCCAATCGAGTTCGAGCTAGTCGAGTTCGCGGTAGTCGAGTTCGAGATTTCGTCCGTAGCAGCACCGTCCGTGCAGCCATAGACACCCGAGTCCAGCAGCGAGCACTGAGCACCCGTGGGACAGTCGCCACTGCTCACCTCGCCAGAACAAACGTTGCCACTGGCCACACAGCCATTCTCAGACCAACCCTCCACGCCAATCGTCTCCTGTCCACTCGGGCAGGTCGCGCTCGACTTTGCAAGCGTCTTGTGGTGGCGGTTGCGCTTTTGGGAACTCGCAACGCAGCCATACACACCCGTGTCCAGCTTCGAGCAGTACGCTCCAGCAGGACAGTCACCATTGCTCACCTGAGCCACACACACGTTGTCCGAGTCAATGCAGCCGTCGTGGTCCCAGCCTACAACACCAATCGTCTGCTCGCTGCCGCTGCAACCAGCCCAGCTCCCAGCCTCTTCACCGCCGTCCTTGCAGCCGTAGACGCCCGTGTCCAGCAGCGCGCAGTGGGCGCCCGTGGGGCACGCGCCGTTGCTCACCTGGTCCACGCACACGCTACCCGAGGCAACGCATCCGTCCTGCGCCCAGCCGGCCACGCCGATGCTCTGCTGGCCGCTGGGGCATGTCACCTTGGCGTGCACGCGCACACGCAGGTGGGCGGCGATCTCGGCCTGCGTCTCGGCGATGGCCAACGTCGCGACGGCGACGAACGCGGCGGTCTTGGTTCCCAGCATCTTGGATTCGGTCTTGAGCGGCGGTCAGCAAATCAAAGAGTGAGTGACGAAAGATCCGCCGGCGAAGTTGTGTACCCATGCAGTCGTGCCGGTGATTGGCTGGAACTGCTGCCCAGTACTTTGACTTGCTCTTTGTATGGCTCATACCTGATTTTTTTGAACGGGTGCAAATCAGGCGCTGAACTTGCCCCACGAACTTGGTTGCCTTGCAAGCTGCTTACTCGACGCTCGATGCAAGCACGACTCGATGGTGGCATTGAAATGCCATCTAGCATCAAGTTGATGCTCAACGCAATGGCTTGCGCTGCGGGGTGGAGCTCTGTAGTTGTGGTTGAAGTGGTCCACAACAATCCCATGTAGTCGTACATAGCCGATCCAATATCTACATGGATTTTCTGTATGTTGGTGTATGATACACCACCTCGCTTGGATATTATCCATATTGGCACTCACCAAATGCGATGGAGGCGCCAGGGCGATCGCGCACCGCCGCGCGGCTGAGCGTGACGGCGCAGGATGACGGACCCAGCGTGGCCGTGGCGCAACAGTGGCTGCGCGATGTTATCCTGCCGCACCGCATCCGCGACAAAGACGGCGCCTTCCGCCTCGTGGACATGGGCGAGGACATTAAGGGCGACTTGTTCCCAGTCTGCGGCACTTCAATCGCCGATCTCTCGGTGTTCGGTATCGGCCTGGGTTTGTACTTCCGCATGCTGCTGCAACTGAGTGCGCTGCTGTTCGTGCTGGCGGCCGTGTCCACGCCCAGCATCGTCTACTTCCTGTCGCCCACTTATTCCGGACCTCTGAGCTCCAGAGACTTGGACTTTCGCCTCCTAGGCACCGCCGCCTGCACCCGAGAAGAAATGGCAATCGACACTAGTGCCAGTGGTAATGACGTCCACAATGTGACCATCAACGACTGTCCGTTGGTCATGACGCAACTCCACGTAGACATGGTGGGACTCGGTATCTTGGCCATTTACTGTCTAGTGGTCGCGGTGATGCAGACGAGGGACAAAACACACTTGGACGCGTTGGAACAGACTCCGTCCGACTATTCCGTGGTGGTGAAAGACCCCAACGCCAACGCGTGGAGCCCAGACGAGTGGGAGAGGTTCTTCGCGCAGTTCGGACAGGTCAAGTTCGTGACAGTGTGCGTGGACAACTATCGGTTGCTCTCGGCGCTGGCCAAGAAGCGCTACATGGAGGAGATGCTCAGAATGGAGTCGGCGGATGCCGAGATCGTGCGACTGGCGCTGGAGAATGCGGCAGACCCGGGGAAAGCGGCGCCTGATCAATCGCTCTTTCGACGACTGAGGCAGAAGGCCGGACTGGGTGGGTACGACTTGACGTACTGGAACGCAGAGCTCGATACGCTGCGTCGTCAAATCGCTGCCATGCTGAGGCAGGACAGCTACCGCGTATGGTCAGTATTCGTCATGTTTGAGACGGAGGAGGCTCAACGTCGCTGCCTGCGTGAAACTCGGATCGGTTTGTGCTCCACGCAATTTGACTGGACGCGCACAGATCTGTCGAACAGGCTCCGCTTTCGAGGTACGAACATTTTGCATGTGGAGCAGGCGGTTGAACCGTCTTCCGTGCAGTGGAAAAGCGCAGGGGTGCACTGGCGGCGGCGGGTGCTGCAGCAAGCGCTTACGATGAGTATCGTATGTGGAATAATGGCCGGCGTGTACTACCTCGCGTGGTGGTTGAAAATGGACTATATTGGTGACCAGACAGAGCCTGACAGCCAGCGCCGCGGAAGGCTCTTCATTCTGGCGTACACTCTGGCAGTGACTGACATTTTGGGTAGTCGCCTAATGAGCTACGTTGACCGCCTCGAGCAACACCAGACAAAAGAGCGCGAGCAGTTGTCTACGCTGAATAAGCTGCTTCTCTTTCGTGGGTTCAATGGTGCGGTCGTGTTGTATCTCCTAATGGACTTCACGGATGTTCTATCGCAGGAGAACTTACTGCAGATTCAAGCTCTGCTCATCGCAAACCTTGTGACAGCACCTGTGATCCAGCTGCTTAGCCCGTTTGAGAAGTTCTATAGGTGGTTTTACGGGCCAAAGGCAAAGACACAGCGCAAGCTCAACTCATACTACTCCGGTGCCTATTGGAAGCTGGCAGAGCGGTACACCCAGATCACGAAATCTGTTGGCATCGCTCTCTTTTTCAAGTCACTGCTCCCAACTGGACTGATTATCACGGGGTTGTCTCTGCTCGTCAATTACTGGGTCGACAAGTTTTGCTTGTTGCGTAAGTGGAAAACCCCTCCGAGGTACGACGGTTTGGTAGCCCGTGCGTCTCGCTACCACCTGCTGCTCGTAGCGTTGGTGTCGCTCATTATGATGGGGCATTGGTACAATGGTTGGCCCTTTGATCATGCCACTCAACGTGACGTGCAAGCTGCCAAGAAGCAGACGGAGTCGGGGTATACGTCTCTTGCCAAAACACTGCACATCGTTCTCCCATTCCTGCGTGACGCGTACCCAACTGAAGACCAGCGGGACCTCATGGATATTTTGTACTGGATCATACTCGTTATCACGTGCATGGTGGTGGCTTTCGTGTTCCTCAAGTCGCTTTATCGCAGCTACATACGCTACATCGTTGGAAATCTCCCAAGCGGATTCTTTGGCGGCCGAGCCAAGCAAAGCGATATCCCAGCCTCGGACGTTTCCACCTTGAACGGCTACATTCCCTCATTCGAATCTTGGTACTCCGATTTCCCCTATCTCTCGGTGCCTCTCGGAAGTTTTGAACCGCGTTATGTTACCTGGAGTGGAAATCACGAAGCCTATTGCTTGGTGAACGACGTCCTCGAAGACCCCCAATTAGCTGGAAGTCTTGGTGACAAGCCCCTCCACCAACTCTTCGGTGCTTGCAAGCAATATGGCATGCCTGGCGCCAAAAAGCGTACCCCTGTGACTTCTTTGGACTCAATAAGTTTGGTGTGACTCGTGGAGACAAATTATGGGTGAATGTAAATTAGATTATCGCGAATATCAACCCCCTGTTCGAATTGGCGAAGCTAGCACTCCACGTCTTGTTGGAAGCTCCCTGCTTCGTTCGAACCCACACCTCCCGTGACCACGCCCACAGCACTTTCATCAATGGAAACACAAGTGGACGCCACTCCAGACACTGCAGACTCGATGGCAATTTCCATCCTTTCAGTGTCGACCGGTACGACCATTGCAGCTCCACTTACAAGTCGCTCTGCTGCCTGGGCGAAGGAATCCTGTTGTCTGTACTCACCAATGCGCTCGGTGCAGCGCATCAGCCAACCGAAGAGCTGCTGGGCGACGTCAGGCTCAAGCTTGTGCATCAACGCGTAATTGAAATGGGAGAGCGCTGTAACGAACAGCTTACTGGCCGAACTCAAGGACGGGTGCGAGTTGTACACATGCAAGTCGTCCACCGTCACGCAATTGTTGCCAACGGCCACTTCGCTCGGGAATGGCATGGGCGCGGCATCCGAGCAGTCCAGGTACGAGAGCGTGACGTCGCTAAGTGCGCAATTGGCCACACTCAGTCCGGAATCAGTCCTGTTCTCGGCATTGAGTACCTCGTTTACAAACATGGACTGCATCTTGACTTCGTGACCAAGCAGAGCGCACTCCCACTCGTGGTCAGCCTTGCGCGCGACGTCCCAGAACGACATCCCGTGCGGGTCAACACCCTCACTACTCATGAACACGAGATTGGCGGGGGAAGAGTACAGACCAACGGGTGTCTCGCGATCGTTTCCCGCAATATGGGGCAGGACAACATCAAACAGGCCACGTTTGACCGGATTCAACGCCACTTGCTGCCGCATATCGCCCATTACGTCCATTCGGAGCTGAAGTGGCTCAGTGCATTCCCGAAGATTGCCACCGTGCTTGGTGAGCCCGAAGGCCATAGTGGTCGCAGCGACGATTGCGCCTTGGAGGCTGACACTTTCCTCTTTGCAGCGCGCCATGGCACTTCGCATGCTGGCCTCCGACCCTTGCGTGAACAAGGCAAAACTTTGGTTGGGTGGATTGGGCGGCGAACCCGCAAAATCGAGCTGCGACTCGGCTTGGATTGGCAGCAGAGGTACAAACGCGTTTGTGTCGAAGTTCATCAACGGCTGCATGACGTACTTGGAAACAGCTTCGTGGACAATGTTCATCCACGAGTTCACGTAGTGTGTCCCTTCATACAAGGACTCCCGCAGTGGAAGTTCTCGTGGTAGCTCCACGGACGTAGAAGTGGCCAGCTTGGCCGCAGTCTCGAGGATTTCACGGAGAATCACTGCTCCAGATGTGGGGTCCGACATGTAGTGGTCCGCAAACAGGATGAGGCGCGCGAACGTCTTGGTAGAGTGATCGACACGGACGTACAAGTAGAAGGGGAAGTCCTTTTCGCGGTCCAGCGGCTTCTCACACTCGGCCTGCACAAACTCCATCCAGCGCAGATGCGGGACTGCTGACGGCGTCGAAGGGGATGAGGACGAGTTGTCAATTGCAGCATCGACGCGCTCTTGTTCTGCTCGCTCCTCCTCGTCAGGAGTGCACTTGTGCACAGTAAGGAGGTTCTTGAGCTCGGTCTCGTCCGCGATAGGAGCACAAATCATGACTTTCTGAGGAGAGCTCCCTGGGAGCACCACTGCCCGCATCTTCGGGTGTCGGTTGAAGGTTTGCAGTACCGCCTGAGGCAAGTGCTGCAGGAGTCCAGGAATGTCACCCCGCAGCGTCGCCACGTGCGCAAGTTTGGCGCTCGCACCAGGGTCCATTGCGAAGAACCGTTCATACCCGTAGAGTGGGAAGGTCGAATGCGTCATTATTCACAAGCTGAGGACAAGTCGAGGAAAAGAGAGAATGGACAGGAGTGGAGCCTGGAACTTCCGGAGCTCTGAGCTATTGGCGGCCACGAAGTCTTATCAACCGTGGTCTGTATTTTTAGTGGACTGAATGAATAGCAGTCCTCAACACCTGAGGATGCTGCAGCTGAAAACAACCTAACGGTTCTAGCGTTGGAGGACGCTCAAGGTGCGACGTTACTGAGAGAGTGTTCTCCGCTCTGAGGCCGCTGCCGTTGGGGCAGGCGGTGGCTGGATTGTGCTCGCCAACCCAGGCTTCTGTCGTCGGGACAAGTGTCGCTGCTCGGCTTCCAGGCGTCTTCGCTGGAACTAGATATGAATGGAGAGTGTCAGCCTGGCATCGTGAATAGCGCAAGCAAGAGCTGTACCTTGAGTGCCTTGAGCTCCTCTTCGGTGAGAATGATTTGGAACTCGAAGGATGGTAGGGTACTGGCTGCAGCGGAAGACGCTTTGCTGAATGATGAACGTGAGTAGTGGCCAGGCTCAGAGCAAGGATGAAGCTCCGTGGCAGCCTCATCAACCTCGTCAAGGTCTGCCGACATTTGCCAGATGTGTTAGTAGTGTCTATTAGTTTTGAAAGCAAATGGCCAACACTTTTTAGTACTCACATTCTTCTGCCACCTTCGGCTTTCGTCCAGAGCTCGCCTTCGATGCGCCCACACTCGGCTGTGCAACGGTGCTGCCGCGCAGGAACCGACGCTTTTCCCATCGATACAGAGGCTTAGCTGCAGTTTTTCGCATGCTGTTGGCGCCCGGGTGCTTCTTTGCATTCACACCCACCTTGGCTGCAGCTCTCGCCAGCGCTGAGCCCATGAACGGAGTTACACGAATGGGCACTGGCCTCGTACGCGGTCTAAACGCGCAATCCCTTTAGCACACAACGCACTCGTCAAACACTACAAGAAGCTGGTACCTTTCAACTCCCATGTTGACCAACTCTGCTGTCAATCGACTGGACGGCGACCGAAGCTGCTGTGCAGCCTCTCGCAGTCGAGCGACCTGCCTATCGACGATCTCCTGCAGAGGGCCAGGCCTCAGCCCTCGGCAGAAGGTGTCCACGGCATCCGCTCGCTGCTTCAGCTCTTCACTCGCATCCAGCGCCTGTCATCACGAGCGTCAGAGCCGCAGCTCTAGATAATTGCGAGTCTTCACCTACTTCACTGCCTCCTGTCGTGAACGGCGCCGCCACCAACGTCTGCATCAACGTGTCCACTACTAATGGTTCAGTCAAGCAGAGACGACCTCCACTTCAACTTGACAGTCCCGAACCTTCTCGCACCAGCGCCGGGATCCGCTCCACAGTCAGCTCCGTCAGCATCGGTCGAACCACAAGCTCTTCCACCGACACATCTCCATTTCCCTCACTGTGACGAAACCTCGCTTTCCTCGGCGCATGAACCTTCATCGTCTACGTCGCTTCAAGATCACTTGTGTATCGTTCATGTACATATTACGTGTCACTGGTGTACCCGATTCTTCGCGTCATTTGTGAATCTGAGCTAAGATGGCGGACGAATTGACCATCAAAGTCGTGAGCGGCTCGTCCGAGAGCTTGCATCTGCGCGTGGACCTGGCGGCGGCCTCCGTGCTGGCGCTCAAGCAGCAGATCGAGCAGCAGGACGCGCGGCGCTTCCCCGTGTCGGGGCAGCGCCTCATCTTCCAGGGGCAGATCCTGCAGGACGCCAAACTACTGAGCGACTACCACGTGGCTGCAGGCTGCGCGCTGCACTTGACGATCACACCGGGCGCCGTGGCGGCGGCCAATGCGACGGCGGCCAATGCGACGGCGGACAGAGAAGCGGCCCCCGCGCCCCCCGCACAGCTACGCGCGTTCCTGCAGCAGATGAGGAACGACGAGCCGCACGACCAGTTCGCGACGGCGGTGACGACGCTGCAGAAGATCTGCGCCAACATTGTGGGCCACCCGACGGAGGACAAGTACCGCAGACTTCGGGCGGACAATGCGGCACTGAAGAGCAGGCTGTTCGACAGGACGAGGGGGCAGGACAGCGTCAAGTTGCTGGGCTTCCAGGAAGGCGTGCAAGCGGTGAGGATGAGGGTACTTTTGGAGAGGTTTTGGGGGTATGCTGATGGATTGCGTGGTGTTTTTTTAGGGTCATTTGGTGCTGGTGCCGACGCCCGAGAAGTGGGAGAACTTGGTGGCGTGTAAGACTGTGGTGGACTCGGTAGCGGCGACGATGGGCAGTGCAGCACCCGCAGCTGCGGCTGCGGCTTCACCTTTTGGTGCTGCACCGCCGATGGGCGGCTTTGGCGGACTAGGAGGAGACTTCGCATCGCAGGCGCAGACTTTGCTGCAGAATCCGGCGATGCTGCAGTCCATGGCGAACAACCCCATGGTGCAGCAAATGGCTCAGCAGAACCCAATGCTGGCGCAGGCTCTGCAGAATCCGGCATTGCTGTCACAGTCCATTCAGGCAATGCAGCAGAACCCGGCGATGATGCAGCAGGTCAATCAGATGATGAGCGACCCAAACGCCATGGCGCGTATGCAGCAAATGATGGCAGGAGGTGGCATGGGCAGTCTTGGAGGTCTCGGCGGCCTCGGAGGTTCTCCCTTCGGCGCTGCACCTCCCTCTGCTGCCGCCGCCAACCCGTTTGCAGCCACTTCTACCAGCGCAAATCCGTTCGCGAGCGCACCATCAGCCGCAGCTCCGACCCCTACCGCCCCCACTCCTGCTCCCGTTGCGGCTCCATCGACCACTGCGTCCAGTTCCGCCGCTGCAGCATCTTCGACTGACAATGCCGACAACGCGTACGAGGAAGACGAGATCGCTCAGGCCATCGCGCGATCGTTGCAGGACCAGTAGAACATTGGCACAGCGAACGAAACTCTTGCAGTGGTGCTTTATACGTTGCAGCCATCTCAGAATGCTGGATCCGGCCTTTCTCAAACGTGTCTTCTACGAGTGGTCGGAAATTATATGCTCTTTGATAGGTCAAACCCCTCTCTTTTCGTCCAATCCCGAGGCTCCACCGGCATAGTCGTCGTTGGTGGCAGTCGCGGATCGGGCATTTCTCGTTGGGTTGGAGCGAAGCTACGCGCGCTCTTCACGGCCCTCTCTTGGTGTGTACAGGCATCCCACGAGCCTCTTCTCGTGTGCACTTGTTGCCACCGCTCTTCTCCGTGTTTTTCCCGCTCCGAGACGTGCGCTAGACGCTGCAAAGGCCGCAACACGCGACCCTCGACAGCCGTAGCGGCTGCAATGGCGGGCGAGCAGCAGCAGACGCCAGCGGACAGTGCCATCGGAAAGAGCGGCGTCTCTTCTGTGTCCCCTTCCAGTGGCGGCGTGCAGGCGTTCGCGCCGCTGGCATTCGATGAGAGTTTGGTCGCGGCTCTGGGCGGGGCTTCGGCGACCTCTAACGGCGACGCCTCGAGCTCCACGACGCCCGGCAGCAAGTCGGCAGCAGATTTCTTCCTTGACCAGATCGCAGCCGTCGTTTCGGACGAGAAAAAGCTCTCGGATGTGCGTCAAAGCTCAAAAATGGTCACTTTATAAGCATTTTTTCACAAAACACTTTTTGTTGCTGCTGCTGTAGAATATTATGGACTTAATCCCACCAGTGGAGGCGCCTGTAAGTCAAGCGACGACACAAGGACTGACATCCGCAGCCATGGCTATGGGCATGCCGCTGCAACCGCCCCCAGGACTGATGATGCGCGCGCTGTCCCCGCCGACGTCGCTGCTGCCGGACTTTGGAGATCCATCGCCGTTGTCGCTACTTGGTGACGCGACAGTGTCTGCAGCGGCCACGAGTTCAGGTGTTCTGACGATGCCGGCGTCGATTTCCACGACGACGGTCACTACAGCGGTGAAACGCGAGCTTCCAGTTGTGAAACCTGCAGTTACAGGAGCAGCAGCCATGAGGAGAAAAGCGGAGCTGGCGACGGCTGCAAGTGTCGCCCACAAAAAGCGGAAAACAGATGACGTCAAACCCGAACCAGTCGTGAAAGCAGCCCCGGGCGCACCTGTTTCCGTGCACCAGCAGATTCAGCAGCAACAGGCTCGGCATCATCTTCACAATAGCAGCAACCCGTTGAGCGTGTCGGCTGCAGCGGCTGCCGCTGCGGCTGCAGCCCGCGAAAAAGTGATGAAGGAGCCGCAGTCGGGCGACTTGTACGAGTGTGTAATCACGAAGCGAAACGGCGGGCTGGGACTTACGCTGGCGTGCGTGGACGACCATGTTCAGATTACAGGACTTGCACCGGATACGCCTGCGGCCAACAGCGGGATCTGCGTGGGTGATACTCTAGTGGCTGTTTCAGGTTTGCCTGTGAGAGGACTTCAATTTTCTACAGTTATTGGTCGTCTCAAATCCACCTCCCGCAATTCTGTTGTGCTCAAGCTCCGTCGCAACCCCTGTACGTTCTAATCGATGAGTTTGTATGTTGAATGTTGTCTGACTCGTGGCGTGCGGTCCGTGCTTAATTTCTCTAGTTCGACAAAATGCTGGTAACTCAGCCTCCTATCGTGGAATAAAGCGGCCAGGACGTGGTGTCATTAAGGGATCCGATAGCAGCAACAGTGCTAACGTGTTGTCCAGCAAGACTATGGCTCTGGAGACACGGTTAGGAGGCGGTCTGGGAAACGGTCTGAACGGTTCGGCAGGTGCCCTAGGAGCTTCGAACAGCTTGCACAACGGCAGCACCAGCACAGGTCTTGACGATTTGCATCGCTCACATCAAGGTGCCACTGGATTTGCCAATCATGCTGCAGGTCTGAACCATGCACATCACTTGCAAATGCAGTTGAAATCGGAGCCCATGAACTCAACATATTTCCCCACAGATGCCTCCATCCTCACCATGGGAGTAACAGCCCCCGGATTAAGCAGTACTGGAGTGCCGCCCAGTTCTCTGGCGCCTACATCTTCATTACCGAGTGACTCACAGGTCGGAGTACGAGTCAGTATTGAGGAAAAGGATCGCTACTACGCGGAATGCCGCGCTCTTCGGCATGAATTGGGTAGAGCAATGGTGGCACGACGGATTCAAAAGCGGGATACGGAGGCATACACTGCACAGATGCAGGCAGTTGTGGACAAGTTTCAGGGGGAAGTACATTCCTTGCTTCCATCTTCGCCCGTTCCAGGAGCAACAACAACAGACACAGCACCAGCTTCAGTATCGACCACAAGTAGCGATGAGCTTGCGGCATTGCGCCAGAAGTTGGTGGAGGCGAACCAGGCCCTAGCTAAGAAACAGGCAGATATGCTGGCTCTCCAAGAGCGCGAAGCAAGGCATGCTCTGCCAGAGGCCCAGCGGGTAAAGTGGCAATTGGTGTCGCACATGCGGAAAAGTGTCCTCCAGATTGATTGCAAGGCGGCGTCAAAATTGTCTTCAACACCGGTGGTGAAGAAAATCGGTGGGTCTTCTGGGTCAACTTTGTCCTTTGAGGAGCGGCTCGATGGTGTCCGTCCAAGTGCGTTTGCGCTGCTAGTTGGGCAGAGCAGCGTAAAACCTAGATCACCAACGGTTGAGCTTGAGCTTGACGCTAAAACATGTACAGAGGTAAGAACTCGTCGTGTTGAGTATTTGGTGCTATGGTGTACTGACGTGGTATTTGTTGGTTGCGATTCAGTTGCTGGGGTGGAATCTGCGCGAAGTGGTGGTCCAGGCAGGAGAAACTTACACTGTGAGCGTGGCCGACACTGTTCACGTGAAGTATATGCAAACTGAGGAAGCGCTCGTCGTTTCATGGACGCTGGGTGTGAAAGACAACAGTAGTAACAAAAAGTGATTGGTAAGGAGGCATCCTGAGCTTGCGCAAATGCACATAGTATTGCAGAGGGCGCGCTATCCAAAGCGAATCATGACCAAACAGCACTAGAAGAAAGCCCAAAAGTTAGGAATCAAGTAGCAACTTTTTGCGCAAGGCAAGTATGATTTTCAGTATTTTTCTATTTGCATGGGGGAACACAGTGGTCAGGTATGTCAAAAGCCGTCGTGGGGCATGGGCATGGGCACAGGTATGGGCGACAGCGGGTGCGGGGGTGGTGCTTGCAAGAACGGCACTTCCAGGACGTGGTCGTTCACGATTGACATGATACGATCCACTGCCATGTCGTCGACTTGCTCTGTCTGGCTGTCTTCCTCGGTCGACCTTCCCTGGTGCTGGATGGCGCCATCCATTAGCAGTACGTACGCGCGCACGAACTGCTGACGGATGTACTTGTCACGTGAGCCCTTGAGCACGTGCGCCACGTCGTAGCCCACCTCAAACGGATCTTCGATGCTCAACCGTGTAGTGAAACGCCATTGTGACGTGTGACGCTTCTCGTCCTTGGTAACAGTACCAGCATCTGCACGACGGACACTCACAACGTCACGCGTGGCGTCGAACTGTAGTCCATAGTAGCGAAGGAAGCCCAACAGCAATTCACCAACCGATTGGGTGTTGCGTGCACCGAAGTCGCGCAGTGAGGCCAGCTTCTCGTTGGGCTCACGAAAGGCAAATGGATCATAGAAGTACGTTTCAATGCCACCGTGGCCCTCGGTACCGTTGCTGGCAGACGGATCCAATTCCTCACTCGGGCCACGGCACAATATACTTGGCAGCTTTTCTCGAGGTTCATCCGGCCAGTTCGGGGGCAGGGTCTGCAGCACAGGCAACACAGGCGGATCTTGGCGCTGGAGATAGTGGATAAGCAAGAGCAAGTAACCGTAGGATGAAAGCGTGCCCTCGGCAGCACAGTTCATGCGCCGCTGTTTCACAAAACGTTTGATCACATACGCTAACGTACGCACGCGCGAGTCAGCGCTAGCGTACGCTCGGAGCAAGGAAGTGTTACGCTGTGCCAACCGATTCTCCACGCACAAGTCGCACTCGATGCCAGACGCGCGGGATACGAACATCACGATCGGAATGCGAGCTGTAAGGCGCGTCGTGTCGACAGAGGCAAACAGATCCGGCCGCGATTCGAGCCGCGCAACCACTTCCAGCAGTATACGTTGCTTTTCTTCGACCGTTGGCGTGTTGACTTCAGGCAGTACAAGACACATGTCCATGTCGCTGTGCTCATTACCAAACTCATTGGCTGACGAACCAAACACATCCAGTTCACAGGTAAACGAGAGCTTAGAAATGACCTCCCCCTGCAGCTGGTCATAAATTGACTGCCGGGACGCGCGGAATGATGTACGATCTGGCATAAGCACTGCTGCCTCACGTTCCACCCACCGAGTCAAAGCACGCGTAACGAACGGTGACGAGTGCAGCATCTTGCCCTCTCCGTCAACACTTAAATCGGATGCCGCAATGTCAATTGGCGCAAATCCGAAGTGCTCAAGCCAGAAGGCACAGCGATCGGCGTCGTTGGCGAAGTAGAGTCCGCTCACTTGGCAAAAACGCTCACGTTGAATGCGAGCAATGTCAGCAAGCTGATCGTCTGCTACAAGTTCTCGCACGTACGTGTTCGCCTCTACGGCATTGAGCACGTTACGTAGCGTGCCGTGGAAAGTTTCCATAGGGTGAGGAATCGTTTCGGTGGCCGCGAATGACCGCGCGATGTCCTCTACACGACGCTCCAGTAAATGAAGACAGGCCTCCAGCAGATCACCCAGGAGCGCATGGCCGTGAAGAAAGACGGTTTCCACTTGGTCCACAAGCCGCATCAGAGCTAATAGCGCGCTCAACACCAGACCGGCATCGCCGTCGATCACTCCCTGTTGGAATTTGTCATGAGTCGCGCGCAAAGTGTCGATGAAGTGGCTGTACTCCAGGCAAACCTTCAGCCGGTTGCTGCGAGCGATCGTCACATTCGAGTATGAGACCTTTCCATGATGGTGGCTGTCGTGATGATCGTCATTTGAGTAGCGTTTTCCATTCAGCTGGTGGCTATGACCGCTCTTGTCTTCAAACACGCGGAACTCAAACTCACCAGGAGAACGCGGTGCGCGGAATGTGATGCGCGTGTTCAAGAAGCGGTAGTTGCGGTGCAGCTTGTTCTCGAAAAGTACCTGCTTCACGAAGATGGGCTTGTCGTTCGTAGGCTGTCCAAGTCGGAAAAGTCCCACAAGCAGGACACGCCCAATTACGCACTCCTCCGCCAACAGAGAAACCTGAACCTTGATGTTGTCGTTGGGCTTCGTCACTTCAGGAGACACATGGATCGAATTGCCCTGGCCGCCCGACATAGAACTTGGTGCTGAGTTTTCGCGGTGCAATTGAGGCGACTTCGCTGGTGAACGGCGCGAGCGCGATGGAGTTGAGCTCCTCGAGTGGGGCCCCCGTGAGGGCGACATGGTAGGTGCGAGACCTCCGTGGCCCCCGTTACTGTTTGGACTGGAAGCAGGAAAGCCTGGAAATCCTCCTAGCCGGGGAGACTGCATACTGCCTCCTGGGATATTCACACTCGGCGGGGGGTACAGCTCGCGACCACCAAAACCTGAGTTGTTCCCACTGTTACCGGTATTGAGCAAACCCAACAAGTCGTTGCCTGACTGGGCTAATGGCTGACGTTGATGCTGCTGAAACATCAACCGGTCGTTCGTCGGGGGCTTAGGATGCTGATACAGCGCAGCCATCTGTGCGTTCATTTGGTCTCGCAGCGAGGCCGACGAGGGCGACGGGGACGAGAGGCTAACGTCTCCCCACCCGCCACCACCAAGCATTCCACGTTCGCCCAGCATTCCTCCACTCAAGTCCAGATTGAGCATGGCGTCCGATAGGTCAAACCCCCTTCTACCCGAGACTGAAGGTCCCGTGGGTTCTCCAGCTGAAAGTCTTGGCCCTCTGAGTCCCTGACTGGAAGAACCAAGGCCGAACTCGCCTCTGCTCTGTGCTCCGAGCTCCAGACCGCCTAGCGAGGCCAGCGAACTCAGTCCGGAGCCCGACCCGGGGCCCATAGTGAAGTCCTGTTGCTGTTGAAGCTGCTGCTGCTGTTGCAAGTGGTAGAGCGCGCCGCCAGCCTCCGTCTGCTGCAGGAGACCGGGAGAAGATGGCGGCAATGGTGGCGGCTGCTGGTTTAGGCCTAATCCGAGGACCCCAGAAGATGGCGGAGGCGGCGGCGAGAGCCCCAGGCCGAAGCCTCCCAGCTCCAGGCCGCCGCTTAACTGGCCGCTGTCTGCGAGGAAGCTGTCGTGGCCGAAGGCGCCAAGACTCTGGAAGCTCGTTGTGTCCGGTTCAAATCGTCCGCCATTGTGATTGGGCGAGCGAGGCGGCTGGGGCCACGCGGCCATTGGGACACTATTTATAGGACAGAGCGGTGGCGCACGTTAAAATGAGTTCTACAGCGGCAACGCCACCAATTGAGCACAGACCGGTATGCATGAAGAGAGGAGGGAGAGAAAAAGCAAGATGAGGTCACGTACGGAGCGCTGAGATGCAGGGGAGAGCGAGAAAGCGACGGAAAGACGGCGGCGACCGGCGTGCGTGACACAAACCCTGAGCGTTTGGATATGACGCTCTTTAGGGGGGATGGAGTATGATACACAAAATAAGGTGGACCACAATGGGAAAGGTGAATTTGTATGAAATACGAAAAGAAAGTAATCGACGACCACCGAAACGTCATGTTGAAGTGAACAGATTACAGCGAGTCTGCAAGTAGAAGGCTGGTGGTGAGAGCCAAGCTGAGAGAGTAGACGGCGAAGATTCCGGCCGCAGCGCTGTCCTGCTCGCTTGTCTTGATACCGGACGAAGATGACGTCGTTGTGGCACTGGAAGCCCTTTAGGTGGCTGAGGTGGCACTTGGCGTGGTGGTAGACGTGTTGGAAGTGCTGGTCGTCGAGGAGCAGGCGCTGCTGAACACACAACCAGGTTGGCGAGACGGTGTACTAACCTCGTTGCACGAGGCTGTGCCTGTAGACGTGTACTTGGAGGAAGCGTTCGGCAGCGAGATCTTGCTGACATCTTGGCCGTCGTAGCTACTGGCCGAAACCTCATGCAGATCGCACCCGAGTTCTCAGCGTTGAGGTCGAGATCGGCCACAGTGAGCGAGGACGAGATAACCGTGATGGAAGACTTGTCGTGCGCCTGGAACTGGACGTCCTCGCGGACCGAGATGCTGTCAGTGGTAAGTTGCAGCGTTGCGCTGTCCGATAGCTCCAGCTTCAGATCCTGCAGGGTCATCGCTGCGCTCGAGACATACACGGCACTCGAGTCGCTGGCCTTGATTTGCAGGTCCTTGTTGGAATTGCTGACGACCAGCACGCCGTCTTCGATGATCACTTCGGCCGACGACTCGATCTCGACGTCGTCCACGATGTCGCTCGTCGCTAAGAAGATTTCTGTCAGCAAGTACCCAGACGTGCTTGAGCTGCTAGTATCGTACTTCACTTCCAGCTCTTCGTCGTCGTCATTAGAGCTGACCTTCACCGCCTCAACGAGGCTCTGAGAGTCTCCCGACACATTCACGCAGCCGAGCACACCAGAGGGCATGCTGCTGACATAGCTGATGAAGACACGACCTGGAAGTTGCAGCTTGATCGAGTCGACTCTGTTGTCGTCTCCATCGTCCGAGCTGTCATCATCGTCATCATTGTCGTTGTCGTCGTTATTGCTGTCCGCGTTGGTGCCGGAGAGTGTCCATTGTTTGACGAAGCCGACATGCTCCGTACTGGAGTCAACGGTCTCCGTTGAAGCAGAAGACACTGAGAAGGCCGAGTCAGCTTCAGTGCCGGTGAGGAACGAGACTAGCACAATGAGTAGGACTGGGAGGAGATTGTACACGTTGGAGATCATCGTTGGCGCGGGTCTGAGCGCTTGCGAAGAGGAGAAGGGGTTGGTCACTAGCTGGTGTTTTGAAGAATGAGAGTGAGCAAAGTCGCGCTGCTCGAATGCTTTGCGTGGGGTGGCAAATGCTACTATATTCATCATCCTAGCTGTTTTCGCAGCAGCAGTAGTGGGTCGCAATGAAGCTCGTTAATCCAACCATTCGTGCTGTGGGACCTCGGTCTGAAATCCGCTACACAGGAAACAGAGATCATCGTTGTGATTGCAATTTTTCGCAAATTGATTTTCGGCACTCACTCGGCGCATCAAGCCCCAGACAAACTGTCAGCAGCCTGAGCGAAGGTGTCGCTTCTCACATGAATCAACTACGGCTGGTTCGCTTCATCCGGTCGTGTACGTGTCGACTACATAATACCGTACTTTGGGCTCACTTCAACAGAGGAAGTGATTATTATTTCCGTAGTTTGGTGATGACTCAGTTACTACAATGCAGGCTGCTGGAATGATGTAGTCGGCCAACCCCCTTCTGCGCTATCGAGTCACTTGAAGAGCCAACATCTTGCTGCAGTGTGAACTTCTCTTGCCCACTGCAGTGCAGATGTGACGATGCTGGATTTTTTTCGCGGTCTCACTCTGCTCTCGATCATCGACTCGATGATACGTCTAAGACGAATGTTCACTCATCATGATGTAGCTTCAGTACAGTACAGGTAAAGCTGCTTTACCCTAACTGTGTAACCAAAAACACATCCGCACGCCATAGATTTGCAGCTACTACCTGAAGCAGATCTGCTTATGGCCATCAGTCGTGGCAGGATTCCAGCCGCAAGAAGCCTCTTCGACCGGCTTGCGTCTGCCGCCACACGAAAAAGGGAAACGAGGGGAGCATGATATGGCTGAAAAGTAGTGCATCTAGCGTTTGAACATTGGGGTTTCCGTTATGCTATCATAGTCTAGCTAACGCTTTTTGCCAGAAGAAGGACCGACAGTCTAGCACTAATAAAGCACCCAAGCAACGCCTAAAGCAAGACCGCAATGGCAGCAGCAATCGCACCGACCCCAATCGCAGCGAGACGCGGGGTCGAAGATGCATTCGTGTCGTCGCTGGTGTCATCGTCGTTGGCCGCCGCCGGCGCAGAAGTCACCGTCGTGGTCGTCTGCGTGCCACTACCGGCCACGCCCACCGTGTTGCCCGAGCTCGACGACGCAGCGCAAGCGCTCGATACACACGAGGGCTCACGGGCCGGAGCGCTGGTCTCGTCGCACGCAAATGATCCGGTGGAGTCGTACTTGCTGGATGAGTTGGGCATGGAGATCCGGCTAGCGTCCTGGCCTTCGTAGTTGGTGGTCGTGACCTGCTGCGCGCTGATACAGATAGTACCGGTGTTCTGCGCGTCCAGCTGCATCTGAGCCGCCTCGAGTGACGACGCTAAGAGTGAGATGGTCGCGGATCCCTGCGCATCGAACTGCGCCTCCTCCGTGACCGCTACACTCTCGACGTTGAACTGAAGAGTTGCGGAGCCCTCTGCATCCAACTGCAACTGACGCACGCTCACGGCCGTACTAGCCACCGACACGTATACGGCACTGGATCCGCTCGCCTCGACCTGTAGCTCGGCGGTGGTGCTGCTTGACACCAACACTCCGTCCTCAACGACCACCTGGGCCGATCGCTGGCTCTTCACATCCGTCACGACGCCGCTGGAAGCCAAGAAGACCTCAGTGAGAAGGTAGCCGCTGAGCGTAGTGGACGTGCTGTTGCCGATACGCACGTTCAGCTCACCGTCATCGTCATTGGCATCGTCGTTATCATCCGCGTCGTTAGCATCGCCGTTGCTCACGGTAACGGCATCCACGAGGGTCTGCGAATCGCCCGACACGTTCACGTATCCGAGCACGCCGCTCGGCAGGCCGCTCACATAGCTCACGTACACGCGGCCGGCGAGATCGAGATCAATGGAGTCGATAGTGTCGGTGGTGGCGGCCGCGTTGAGCGTCCACTGCTTGACGAAACTCACGTGCTCGGAGGTGGAGGTGGTGGCTTCGGCCGTTCCGGAGGTAACGGTGAACTCGGCGGCGGTGCAAGCGGTCATGGAGGCCGCAGCGAGGAGAAGAGCTTGGAGGTTCATGACGACGGAAGAAGTTGTTAGTGGTGGTAGTGTAGCTGGCTGGGTCGCTGAGGACTTGCTTGCTCGCTGTTGTTTTTGAGAATGAGGATCGCTACGGCGCACAGATAACGTCGCGGATAGCGTCGCGGACGCAAGGAGTAAACAGCCGTCGGACACTGTCTACTGCAGGCGCAGCTGGAGCCACACACACACACACAGACCAGCAATTGTACGCATCGAGTCAATGCTTCAAGGAGGCCTTGTCTGCTGGGCTTGTCTGCGCGTGGGTCGCCGCGTCGCGGAGCACAAAAGAACCCTCGTCGGACTCTTCCCTGCCTGTCTACTGCATGTTATGCTGCGACACCACCGGCGCAAATAGGTTCGCTGCTCGCTGCGGCGTTCCCATGATTGTAGCGCCGCCGATTTTTCTTTGGTGGTGCGGCACCACTGGTGCCCCGCTGCGACGTGAGCGAGCGGATGAAAATCCAGCGGTCTCTCGGGAACTATTTTAATACTTTTTAATCCCGATTATTTTAATAATCGGGATTAAAAAGTTGTGTCATGAAAGTTGTCCGGCTATGTGTCAAGGACAACTTTTTAATCCCGATTAATTGCCAAATGGGTACGGTACAAGATTGAAGTATCATTCAATGGTCGCTTTCCCGGAAAATGGACACGAATGTTCGTTGGACACCTTCTACAATCTTCTTTACCCAGTGATATTAAGAGTTTCCCGCAGGGACACCACGGTGTAGGCTTCACCGCGTGAGAAACCAGCCCCAGAGAGCTAGTTCCTGCTGAGCATATGCTCGTTCATCAGGTACACGTAGGTGTTGCGAGCCGCGTTGGTGTCTCAGTCGCACACGTAGCCGTAGTACGGGATCAGAATGCCTTCTCCCTTGCAAACCCGCGGTTGATTCTCCAGAGCGAGCAGGTCTTGCTATAGGTAGTGAACGGCACCGTGCACGGCCACCGGTCTTGGCCATCTCCTTCTCCCTGAACGTGTACGGCGACCAAGTCAACATCATCCGAGTCGTCTGCGTCGTCGTACCGTCTCCGACACTAGGTACAAGGGAGCAGCGCCTCATGGTAGTTGAGGGATAACCACTTGATGACTTTCTGGTGCAAGCCCTTCACCCTGCGCTTGGGTAGATTATAAACGGATCTTCAACGGGTCGCGAAGTTACTTTTGGAACCCAGACCCATAACCGACAAATACGTGTTGTATATGTATCAAACCAGAAAATGTGAGGTTTCCCTTTGTCGGTCAGCCGGAGTGTTAGTTAGCGTACGAGATCGTGCTTAACGTGAGCTTACGGATGACAGAGAAACTGTAAAGGTCAACTGCAAACTTCGGCGGAATTCATAGTAACCAACAAAATTCAACGAAAAGCGGATTAAGGCATCAAATTGACCTCCAGGCTTGAATACTTCGCAGGATACGCTTACATCTGACGCTGCAGCTCCAATAACGCTTCGAATCTCCACCACACTTTTCCAAGGGTACCGGGGAAACCAGTGCAACGGTGATAACGCGCCTTGGATACATCCTCAATTGCTGTGTAGCGGCTCGGTAGATGGCGAACTTGGATCAGACGTCATTCGCATGGAGCAAATCTTGACGAAAGCGTTGGGAATAGCTAGATGCTTGCTGGCTCGAGTGGATTCATCAGAAACCTAATTTTGAGAACTTGGATAGGATGGACTCAGAACTGCAAGCCTTATCCGTCGTCGCTGATGTCCTTGCAGCTACAGACACTGACCGGGATTTTGCGTGTGACTTGCAAAGATCTCGGATCTGTTTGAACTTCCAGCAGTCGAAAGCGCTCCAGCGTCGACCCCCTCCATGAACGAGGTATAAGCCTCGATACTGCGAAAGCTTTCCGCAACCGTCGATGATACAGCGACGACCTCCTCGTGCGAGGCACAGACTTCGACTCTGCGCGAGCTCTTGACAGATTAACGAACGATAGTGTACGCCTCCTCCACGGGCCGTGCTAAAGTGACGACTCTGAGCCTTCTTCTCGCACTCTGGTACACTGCAACGGGATGATTTTCGACAGGTACTGGACGCGGGCATGTTTGGGGCTTTAGTCGAGGGTCGTGTGTTGGTCAACAGGCAATTGCCGGAACGGAAGTCGATGGAATGAGCAAAGAGAAAATGCCATCTCTGATGCCAGACAGCCTCATCATCGCAATCACTGATGACATTCCTTCGATGATGATCCTATAATACATGTTGCAGTTTGCCACTGGCAAACCCAAGTGCATTCGTGATTTTAATAAACTACCGCAGTGGTAGTCTCTTGGAGCTGAAGACTTCACCAGCACTCGCCCACGCACTCGCTGAGCATTCACTCGTTCGAGAGAATAACGGGGACAACGGCATTCGCTGTCGTGTGTACATCTCCCATTGGTGTGTCACTCCAAAACTCAAGGGTTTTGCGTGCGATTCCAGTGCGGGTCGAGCGGGTGGCTTCGCGATGAGATCGAAATCCAGCAGAGTAAAACTGGTTTCGAACGTTGACGTAGGTGAGGTTTCGTGATACCGTTGATGGCTCATTGCTTGGTGCTGCGGGTGTCGGTTCAACTAAGCTCGCCGCACTGCTGGAGAAATCTGACACGCCACACTCTTGGACTTGCGAAGTCGCTGCCATTTTCAACTTGGCGTGCGCCTTGCACAAATCTTTAATCTGCCTGAACTTCTGGCAGTTCGGCACGCTGCAACGTCGACCACCCCCGTGAACGAGGCATAAGCCTCGATACTGCGAAAGCTTTCCACAACCGTCGATGATACAGCGACGACCTCCTCCGTGCGCGACGCACAGGCCTCGACTCTGCGCGAGCTTTTGACAGTTTACTGAGCGACAGCGTATACCTCCTCCATGGGCCGTGCAAAGGCGACGACTCTGTGCCTTCTTCTCGCATTCTGGTACACTGCAACGGGATGGTTTTCGACGGGTACTGGACGCGGGCATGCTTGGAGCTTCAGTCGACGGTCGTGTGTTGGTCAACAGGCAATTGTCGGAATGGCAATGCAACTCATATCCGATTTGTTTTCGGATAGGTATAAGTTTATACCGAAAACACATGTTTTTTCCAGCTTTTCGCGTTTCAAACTGAAAGAAATATCATAATAACACTATTGATTATTACAATCATTTTGATCGTTGGTACATGTAGCCGAAGATTTTGAGAACATGAAATGCACTTCGTACGATACACGCCATTCATTCGTTGCGTAGAATTCGTTACGCTACATGATGAATTTCTAATTGTTAAAACCTTTTTGGGCATTTCAAAATGATTAAAATGGCTTAATCATTTTATTAGAATTCGAATCAAACTGACCAATTCGCAGTGTCATCATTGTAATCACTGATGGCGTGAAACATGTCCAGCATGCAAATCAAGTGCACTCGCATTTTATAGCATACATGCACCTTGGATTATGTAGGAGGTGGTGAAAGTAAACTTGATGGCAAACCTAAACAACGCCTGCAGTTTAAGATTCCTGTGGACAAGACGCGGGTTTAAATCGAGTCTGGTACGACAACATACAAATAACGACGGAAAAAGACGTACGACACAATAAGACGACTTCATTTAGTACTGTTTTTGTCGTCCATACATTAATTTTAGCTAATCAAAGAGGTTGTGAATTTAAATAAAATGACTGGTGCTAGACGATAGTCCGGGTGTAGGAAGCTCGGTATGCTCCCATTTTCACATGGGAAAACAAGCTTCCTACACCCTCAAGCAGAAGAGAGACGCACTTGCATTAGTTTTTTTTATTACTCAATCGCTTTTGTGTAATATTTAAATTTAATAATAACGAATCCAAATGCATTAAATCTGACGTCGTCTTTTTCAGTCGCCCACGTTATCTTCACTATACTATCAATGTTAACACCTGTCAAGGTCGTCTTTTTCCGTCGTTGTTTGTACATGCTTCAGGACACCAGTGAACACTTTTACGACACAACCAAATACAAAAAGACACGAGCAAACACAAATCGACGGATCAGGCCACTGGCAAACACTTTTTGGGTCACTAGCAAACAGACATAAAACGTCACGAACAGCCGTCTGCATCTTCACGGTAAAGACGGAAGTACCGTATTCACAAAGCGGAGCTCTGTATATAATAACCAGTTATAACGTAGCATAAATAGTGATTCCCCCCTTGTATAATAGCCTGACACGGTCATTTTATTGTGCGCCAGTGATGCACAATAACCTGACCATGCATTTCTGAGCTGGATCCAGCCATTCAATCCACCACTCTCGTTTTCTCCTCTCAGACAGCACTACGGCCGTACGATGCCTTCTAATCAAAACTGGACCAAGAGCACCGAGCTTCGCGTAGAGTCCGACTTCATCAAGTATCGCTGGGGTAATTTCTGCTGTTCCACGATTCTTTCAGTGAGGACGAGATGGTGTATTATATGCCCCAGTGACCATGACATAATAGAACGCCGGCTACATTATGTAAGAGTTCTACATGCAAAGAACGGTCGGGTCTAGGAAGTGTGCGGTTTAATGGAAGGTGCACTACTGCGCGACTTCATCTATTTGGGTGATTTTTCAGAACGGTCACGTGCACTCGCGAGGTGGTATTGCATGTGCCGTGGTTCCCCACCCGAAAGTGACTCCAGAAATGCGGGAGTACATCCAGCTCATGGATGAGAACGCAGTGCCGCCGCGTTTAATTTGGAGCAACATGGTGAGGGCACCTGATATTCTGTCTCCTGTCCTCGGTTTTCCGACGTGCGCTGAAGTTCAGCGCAGCGTACACTACAATCGATGGCTACAAGGGTCGAAGAACTCAATTCTTCGAACACAACAGTTAGTGACCTCGAAGGCGTACAGATCTGACTTAGACCCAGGGACGGCTTTTGTATTTGGCAATCAACAAGATGATACATGTTTCCCATTTGTCGGAAACGGCGAGGATGACGAGCCGTTGGTATTAGGCATTTCAAGCGTTAAATGGATGCAAGGTTTATTGGCGCTCCAGGAAAAGGAGTCGTTCTTGATTTTTCATCTCGATGGCATTTAAGCTTAGCGACCTCGGCTACCCCGTGATAACTTGCGGTTTTACGGATATGCGACGGACATATTATCTTGCCGCAGTGTTCATTGTTAGTCAGCGAACGCAGTACGAATACTACCAGGCGATTGGAAGTTTTGTTCGTGTATTTTACGAGCGCATGGGCGTAGGACTGAGAATTGATGCTGTCATGGGTGATGCTGAAAGCGCTCAGCTCAATGGGCTGAAGGGAATATCTGGCTTCGAAAACAGTCTTTTCCTCATGTGTTTTTTTTCACGTGCTGTACAATGTTCGAAAGCGCATACGTCATCTGCCTGAACTACTTCACGTCAGGGTGTTCCGTGGAATTCTAGATATGCACTATACTCTCAGTTGGGAACAGCTGTCTTAGAGTGGAAACGGATATCGATGGAGTGGCAAAATGATACACGACTTCACAGCTTCACTACGTACTTTCACACGCAGTGGATGATTAGTCCTTTCTGGAGGTGGCAGATTTACCATTCGCCTGGAGCATATGCCACTACAAACAACCCATGTGAAGTGTTTAATGCGAGCATCAAACGGTATACCCAAGGAAAGGCTTCTGATACACGACGATTAATCCTGAAACTTCTTACTATCAGTGAAGACAATTCAATTTGTACGCCGGCTCCTACGTGCAATACACAGGTGGTCCCGCCCAAAGAAGCAAAACGATTAGCTAAAGGGTTGGTATCGACGAACCGTGTAGCGGTGTATGCGACGGCAGTGCAATCAGTCGTGAGAGTGTTATTTCTCGGCAATAATGCACGCGGGATGGAAGAAACGCACAATATTACAAGTCTATCCGATACGCGGGCAGTATGCACAACAAGTCTGACAGTTCAGGTTTCTCCGGAATGTTTAACTGACGAGGAGAAGGCTTCAGCTGCTACCTTCTATCGGTCAGCTGTGAAGTGGTGTGTGTGTAGAGCGCATAATGTTGGAATGCCGCGTGATGGTTGGGTAGTGAGCCTCAATTCCTTTCGGTATGGCTGCTCCAACTTCAAGAAATTTTTATCATGTGCGCACATCATTTGTGGACATGCAGCCAATGGTCTTAGTGTGCCAGGCGTTAATGGCTATCACTTGAAGTTTAAGGAGCTCCGTGTTCGTCAGACCAAGCGTGCACAAGTCAGCAACCCACACAATGGTTTACCAAGCATGAGTAGGGCTCAGTGCTTTCTCCACGGGGTATCTCCGCCGGTGGTACAGCAAGCGACCTCTCAGGAATTGTTTCACGATACGAGGCTCCATCAAGATATCGAGACACATCGGTTAGATGGTGATGATGACAACATCGAAAGATTGGATCTCCCGCCACATGCTACTACTGAAAACGCTTTAAGCTATAGCTCAGCATCCACTCCAACAACACAGATGCAATCGGACGACTTCGACCGTGACCAAAGAGCAACAATTTGTGGAATCCCATCGCTACTGCCATCTGCACTGGGGGAGCAACATCAACTTCAGTGACCACCAGAATATCAAGAACAAGAACAAAATCAGCTATTGTACCAGACCTTCTCTCCTCCGGTTGAACACGTTCCGTTTCGACGTCAATTGGGACGCCCGCCTCTGGCGTCTCTAGCGTTGGATGTACAATATTTGTTGCGGTGATTCATTGACAAATTGTGACTACTGCAATCTGAAAGAACAGTTTATCACCTGCATATTGTACCTAATCGTCTCATAACTCAATAAGAAGCATGTTTCCGGTCACGTTCGTACATCTGTAGTGTCTTGTGACCCTAGTTGCGTGGAATCTGTTTCCTCAAGGAAACTACAGACAGCGAAGCCAGCTGAAGTGTAGGCTAATGCAAAATTCAAAGAACCACGACGTTCAACCGTCTCGCGATGTGGTACGCTGATAGGAATCACACAACAACACTTTCTACGTATCGCGTACTCTTTTCGTTTCTACAGAGTTCGTTCGGATATGTGTCTGCCGAATAGCGACGCTCCCAATTGCGGCCTTCTCTTTACACGATCATGCATATCATTGTGCATGTACTTCATCTGACGCAAATGGACTTCCGGTGGCCATCCATCCTTCCGAACAGAGGCACACCAATATGTGCTTTGGAAAGCGATACGTGTCCTCCAGCTCCTATCTTGCGTCAGCTAATTCATTATTCAAGTTGTGAAAGCTATTGTTGACGTCGTGTTATAGTGAACAAGCGCTTAGCGAAGAATAACGTGACAGCACGCACAATAAAATAGTAGTCAGATTGTTGTGAACGAGGTCACTTTATTGTGAGCAAGCGCTTGGCGCAGAATAACGTGACAGCGGACCGGTTCGCACACTCAGACCGGCTGGACCAGTTCAAGACGAATGAACAGTGAACCACGTGAGGATCATGTGTGACCTCAGTTAGATTTCTTCACCATGGGTGAGAAAACGCCGATAAAGGAGCAATGGAACAAGATCCAGCGCTGGAAACTCCATCCTGAGTGGACAATGAAGGAAGCGGTGGAGCATCTCCAAGTTGTGAGACCGACGCGTATCAGCTGGAAGAACAAGTACTGGAACATGGATGCACCGCCGCCCGAAGCTGATGACCGCTACCGTATGCCGGGCGGGGGTCGCAAATTCAAGTTGGCCAAGTATAAGTATGAAGTTCTGGAGTATCACGATAGGTGTTTGCGAGAGGATGGCAAGGTATCATATGCTGATATGATGTCCTATTATCGAACCAAAATCGAATTTCTAATTTTAAAAGATAGCACGCAGCGTTCGCGTGTACGGAGATTCATGGCACATTTCAACCCAAGCAAAAATCACGCGGTGCCAGATGGCACTCAATCGGCAGAGAACGTTGCACAGTAAGCACAGCGTGGCGTGCAGGAAGTGGAGGGTTGTGCAACGGAAGTGGAGGGCTGTGCGGAAGTGGAGGGCGGTGAGCAAGTGGAAGGCGGCGAGCAAGTGATGGGTGGCGCGGACGTGGAGAGCAGTGAGCAGGGGGACGCGCATGAAATAGCGGATGATGACCCATGCGATGAAACGATGGAAGAATTGGTGGAAGTGGACGCATCGTCAGGGCGTGAGAAGTTAACTCTCCACTCATTGGATGTATTGCTCTAAAAAAAACCTTCGTACGGAGCTGCGCGATTGTTCAAACGTTTTGGCTTTTTCGTTTCGCCCAAAACCCAAAGATTGATGCGCGTATTCTTAAAAGGGTTACAATAACCCCAGCCGAGCAAATTGCTTTTATTTTACCAAGGGCAATTATTAGGAGCTGCGAACCTAAACTCTCTGTATTGCAAAGCAAGAACAAAGGTATTCCCGAAAAGGATTTCGCCTTGGAAATAAGTGGGGTAGGTATCCTATCGACGGCTTGCATTTCAACTATGAAGCGATGGCACCAGGCAATGAAGACTTTCGAACACTTGGAGGATACCCTAGACTTTGTCGCCAACATCGATTTCTCGATGAAACTTCGCAAAGATTTCCGTGTTTCGAGAGACAAGGGTCTAGAAAATCCTGGTAGTTTTTTCAAGCCAGGTATAGTACCTTTGATTAAATTTACCCTCTCTTGTGGTGCTAACCTTTTGCTGTTTTAGATGGAATATCTAGACATCGCTGGAAAAAGTTCTCTTGGGGGCGGCACCATTAACCTCTTGCTAAAGAAACTCTTCGGGGGGGGGGGGCTAACGTCGTTTGTATCAACCCTACAACTATCTCCATCGTAATGAACGGTTCTATCAGTGTCGACACGAAAGAGTTGGCAAAGTACTTCTCAGGCCTCTCGAATGAAACTGCTCTAGTACCTATCTACTGCAATGGAATACACTGGTGCAGCATCATGATCGACGTCAGTGAGTCGAAGGTGTTTATCTACGACTCGATGTGCTCAAGCTACGCCGCGAATATTCAAGCAGTTGCTTCGACATTGCTGCCTCTACTTCCACACCCACCGAAGACGAGGAAACGATTTCACGTTATGCCTTACGTATCTACCTTGGGCATTCAGAAGGACTCCTATAACTGCGGCCTTTTCGTCCTAGTTGCATTCGAGATGATATGCGGGATGCGTACGCCGGGCCAACGCAGATAGAGCCTCCTGAGGTACTTGCGGTACCGATACTTGAGCATGTGCTTTTAAAGAAGGCCTCGTAGCATCTAACGTAAATAAAAGAAGTCAATATGAGCGCTGCAGCAGTGAGATTGAAGGATCAGCTTGCTGCAGTACCTATGAAACCCAATGTCAAAGCTCAGGG
>KV724401.1:0-22567 GCA_000500205.2 Phytophthora lateralis | reverse complement strand
TGTGCTTCGTCCGGTTAGCATTCGCTAGCGTCGAGAGCAGCAGAACGCGTTCGTCGAGGCCATCGGTGCTCCAGGCCTCACCTGACAGCATCACCAACTGCGTGTTTGTATCTGATATTGTTGTGCCAGATTTGTAGCGTCTGCTGCTATCAACGCTTTTGGTGGTCCTGCTACTGTAGCGTTCGAAGTATTCTGCAACCATCTTCTGGCACTCGGGTGCTCCTGCTGGATTGCATTTACCACCCAAGGGGCCGAAGACAAACACGTCGGGAGAACGTAAGTACGGCGCTTTGGATGATGGCAGCTCAGGTTCACGCTCAGCCAGTTGGCAAACTGCAACACTTGCGCGGAGGCCCGTGCACTGACGATCTCGTTGCTCTCGGCGCTTTATCCCCACTGTAGATTCGACTTGTTCACAGCAATATCCTCAAGCAACAGCGAATGTGTCTTGGATCAATCATCATCTTTGGATGAAGCCTAAAAATCTCGCTCCTCCAGCAGGTTCCCTTACAGGATGGACAGAACATGCGTCCTCTGTTAGTGATACCTGTCAACCTCCTGGAGAAATACTATGGTATCCATCCATGCCAGCCAATTCACGCAATCGTCGATGATTCTTGGCTATGAACCCATTGAAAGGAAAAATACACCCCAATAGCAAATGGCTGGTTGCTCAAGACATAGCGGTGGTTCGTCTTGTTGTCGCGCACTGATCTCTCTTTCTGCGCGTTTTCTATGGCATGGACTTGCCCGCTGTAAAACCTTACTCTGGGAGACCTCGTCTCTAGTCTGTGCACAACATCTTCCATTCGCACGTAGATATGATCGTCTGCAGCCATCACGTATCGTGCGTGTGGATACGTCGTCGCTGCAAAATGTAAGAAGGCCTTCACTTTATTTGCGAAATCTGCGTACGAGTCACCGCAATCCAACTCATACGTCAGCAAGTCTCCATAGACCAGCTTCTCCAGCTCAATAGCCCCCCGGAGAGCCGCCGAAGCAGTGCTGGTAATGACAGTTAGTGAAACCCCGGAGAGCCGCCGAACTTCGGCGGCCCGAAGGTCCGAGCTCTCATCGCTAAAATGCTCAGCAGAGTCATTGGCCGTACAGACGGACGGCATCCGATGAAGAAAACCTTAGCGCCAACAGGCAGCGCACTTTTGCTTGCCCACGTCTGCCGTATCGCCTGTCGAATGGCGAAATTCGTCGTGACTGCAGACTTGATCCCGACCACAAGGATCAACTCGTCGTCATTCTCATTCGTCTGAGCTACAGGTCCCGTGAAAGCTGCTGAAGAAGCCAGTCGTTCTGTTGGCGCTGCAGCTGGGCAGCCCACTCAAAAATCCCGAGATCAAAGTCGGGGTAGACTTTTCCTTCTTCTTGGACTGCCGCGCGATTTGAGCCTGGAATTCGTACAACTGAAAAGGCAACTGCTTTGGACTGTCAATAGCGCTCAAGCAATGAAGGCACTCGCAGTAAAGTTCCCGAGCTCTTTTTGCTGACGTTCCATATACTGACCATGAACTGCAGGGCACAAGCGTTTTGTGCTGTTTGCTCCATTCAGGTCAATTATCTCGACGCACAGCTTCATTCCGCTGTACTCGACTGTGAACTGCTGCACGGCTCCATGACGAGCGGCAATCCTGATTGTAAATGGCACGGACGGCTTCTCGATTGCGCCGTCGAGCGGATACACGATCTCCACAGACTGCACTGGGTCATCTACGCTCCGAGCGTCTGACCCATACAAATATGTACCGTGTCGATTTGTGTCATCGACTATTTTTAGGTACTTCATGACAATCGGATCCAAAAAGCGATCTTCCAGCAAAAGGTCACGCGGATGCCTCGCCTGCTTGTGCTCTTGCTGCTGTGTGCGGCTTCGTGGACTACTGCCTCGACTATTGACAGTGTAAATGTGGCTTCGCTACATCAGAGCGACGAGCTGTTGAAGGGGCTGCGCGTGCAGTACCCGGAGTCAAATTCGCTGTACAAGTCTCCGCTGGCATTTCGCTTCCACGTCATCACTCCAGACCTCAGTGCCTTGGTGGCCGCGTACACGGGTCTTCGCTGGCTGTGTCTGCAGCTGGACGGCGCCTGGAGGCGGTGCATCCCCATTGAGAGCGGCTCGCTCATCGTTGAGGCCATGGACGCTGGCAACCACACGGCGCGGCTTGTGCTCTTGGACTCACCAACACCCGAGGCCGGGAAGCAGTTGATTCAGTCGCAGGAAGTGACGTTCAGTATCTTGAGTGACGAGGCATTTGCGGCGGCGCTGGAGCAGCAGCATCTCGACGATCTGGCGCTGTTTGGAGATGCAGCTGATGGCGAGCAGAACGTGGGGCTGGTGCAGTGGTTCCGACAGCAACACGAAGAGGCTGAGGCTGCAACGCATATGACGCACGAGATCAATGCTGCTACGGGGGAGATCGAGACTGATACTTCTCATGGAAGCCCAACCGACCCACCTACGCTGGTCATCGGAGTCAAGACGAGGGTCGTCGCTGGGTTCCCCTTTCGACAGGCCATCCGACAGACGTGGGCGGGGGAGCAGAGGCTGCCTGCAAATGTACGTGTGCTCTTTGCTGGTTGTCGCCTTCCAGCCGATGCCAGCGACGAAGTTCGCCAGGCCGTCGCGTACGAGCGAAAGGTTTTTGGTGGAGACCTACTCACGGACACTTTGGACTGTGAAGACTCGTACGCGACGCTGCCACAGAAGGTCAAGGAGTTCCTCCATCTCGTGGGGACTGACCACGTGCTTCGTCGTGCTGCCTACGCCATGATCGTCGACGAGGACGTCTACGTGCGTGTAGATGACCTGGTGGACCAACTCGTGGACATGGGGCCACTGCACGCTGTATACGCTGGGCATGTGAAGGAAGGCAACTCGTTTCTCCCAGAGCGCGACCCTCAGCGTCGATACTATTTACCAGAGTCCGTCTACCCGCTGGACGAGTTCCCTCCGTTCGCGTGGGGCCCTCACTACCTCATGTCGATGGACGTCGTCGAGTTCATTGCGGACAATCGTGAAGAGCTACAGGGACTCGGACCCCTCGATGATGTCACGATCGCACTGTGGCTGCTAGCGATCCAAGTGCACCCGCAGCACCTCGAGCCTTTCCAGAATCTACGCGAGACTCCGTGCATGAATCACCTCCTCGCGTACGCAGACTTGGGTCCAACCGCCATGCGCATCATCCAGAACAACCTGCAGTCGGGGCGCGACTTGTGCTTCGGCTTCAACCAGCACACGTGGGATAAAGACGTTCTCAACTATATGTAGCTACAGCAATTACACGTAATAGCATATGAGGACAAGAGGTTGTACGTGAAAAAAGGAAAACGAATGATATTTTGATGACATCAAAGGTGCCGTCGCAGATAATACGGCATTGTTTCTCCTTCTCACAACCATCATCCTCTGTTAGCTATCCCTTCGTTGCATGGCGCCCAACGAGCCCTGATGCAATCATATAGAGCACGACGACACCGAGAATGAACGATCCATTGAGTGTGACGTCTTCCGCGGGTGCGCCTGCGCGAGAACACGAGCACCGTTGACACGGTTGCAATGCCCACGAAAACTTTGCCACCCAGCACGAAGATAGAGCGTTTCTTGCAGCACGTGATGCCCAGCGTGAGAGTCACGAAGGACAGCACACCTGCACTCATGCTAATACCTCCGAACGCGAGCGTGGCCGTGCCCAGCGCCCCGCAGGATTTGTCCAGGAACTTGTTGAATTGCGTGGCGTCCATGCCCGCAATGGTGGCCAACGCAGCGACGTAGGCGAGCTGCGTAGCGTCGCTCTCCTCTGTGGCGCGGCTGTAGCCGTCGCACACGCTGTAGTTGGAGAAGTTGGTCATGAGGCTCGCGTCCACGTCCGTCACGTCGTACTTGGAGGACGTGTGGAAGAGGTAGCAGTGGTCGAAGCTGGCGCTGGTGTTGGCCCCGTCGGCGTCCGAGGAGAATTGGACGTCCGTGCAGAAGCCCCAGATGCCGGCGGCGAAGTCAGAGCTGTCCACGGAGTCATGCAGCGATTCGTTCACGGTCGAGCTGGTGGTCCAGAGCGGCAGCGAGAAGGCCACAATATTGAGCGCATGAGCGACACGAGCCCTGCGCACGAGCAGGGCATGGCGAGCGAGGAATCTGCCTTGGTGTCTAGCGGGGAAATTGCGGAATGACCTCGAGCTGCGGAACGTCACCTATCGCGGATGGCTACACTTGACGGCCAAGTGATTGGGATGGTCGACCTTCAGACATATATGTACATGTTGCCCCCATGTTGTCACAACATTTGTTTAGTGATGGTCTGTAGCGCCATTTCGGAACTGGCAGAGAATCCGCTGCTGTCGGTTGTCGAGACAAAAATTGTGAGTGGATCTTGGCCCAAAGCGGTCTCATATTGACTCGAGTTGAGTAAGTGGCAACGCTCATGTTGCCAGTGGTCTCTAATTCGGTCCGCGTGGCGATTTGCATTGTTGAGCGAAGGGGGCTTGCTATACATACTCGTGCCTTTCTCGACATTTGAGTGAATTCTTGTCCCCGTTGTTGGTGCTTTGGCAGTTAGTTCTCTTTTTGCCTTCTGCTGAGGCTCGACCCATGCTGTCTCTTTCCTGCGTCACCGGTGCGGCGCCCTCCACGCCGACGGCCGACAAGATTCCAACGGGGCCATCTGCGACCAAGCGACTCGCGTACGAGACGTTCCTGGAGAAGCGCGCGACATCGGCGGAGCTCCACAAGCCGTTGGCGACTCAACTGGAGCGGGCGCTGCGCAACTATGACAACGTGGAGGCTCAAGTGAAGCCTCTGGCGCAGACAGACCCGTTGACTCTGGCTGGCGAGGGCCCGTCAGCTCTGATGGAGATCATCCGCACCCCGCACCCACACACCCAGAAAGTCCGGAAGAGCAGGAGTCTCGCGCTGCCGGCGATACCCAACGTCGACCTGGACGAGATCGAGATCCCAGCGATGCACGAAGGGCTGTGCCGTGTCTTCTGCCAGCCCAACTTGTGGTCGCCGGCGTTTGCTTCGCCTGGAGACTTTACCATCAAGATGGCATCCGTGGCTCTGGACAACGGTGAGGTCTGCTTCCGGATTGCAGTCATGTGCTGTTGCGCCAGGTCCATTTGTGACGGCTCGCGCATCAAGCCGGCCTCAAAGCGGCAGTACTACGTATCGTACGTCGAGCGAACGCAGCAGGAGATCGTTCAGCTCACGGAAGCGCTGGCGCTGCAGTATCTGGGCCACCGATTGGCGGACAAGATGCCCACGCACGGAACGCGGCTCATTACGTCGCGGAGGCAGCGAGCCCTCGACGAGTACGGCGACGAGGTGATCCAGTTCTTGAGCTTCGTGATGCAGATCACCGCGGTTGGCTTCAACGGGCTTGTGGCGCTGAGAGAGCCCGTGTCGAGCAATGTGCGAGTACGAGACTTTTTGGGTCTCGCGCTGGGCTTTGGAGAGCAGACGATCGTCGCGACGAGCTCGTGTGACGCTCGCATCGAAGGCCAAGATGGAGGCAATCGTCCGGTTCTGCCAAGAGCTTGGCTAGACATCGACGTCAATATGTCGTCGGATGCCAGCTTCTACGGGAAATGCTACGCCACGAGGCGATCGCCACGCGATGAGGCACTCTCTCGGATGTTTGGTCGCTCCTTCGACAACGGCAGTACTTGCGGCGACTTTAGTCCGCTCATGCGGTTGAGCAGCAGCATCAACCGGCCGGGTGCTGGCAAGTGTGTCCGCTTCATCGATCCCTATTACTGGGTAGACGAATCACCTAACGACGGCACATTCACAGTGGAGGTTTCCAGCGTGTCTGTCATGGATGGCGTCGCCAGGTATGCTATCAGTGTGCTATTCTACGCGAACGGAGAGCTGGAAGTGGCTACCGTCGACCGTCGCTACTCGGAGTTTGACGAACTAGCAGTGACACTCGAGGAGAAAGTGGCGTCGCTCCAGATCCGCAAGCTGCTCCCGCCGAAGACTTTCTTCCGCTACTTCTCCGCCAGCTTCCTGGAGCGCCGAGCTGCTTACTTGCAGCTCTTCCTCGCGCGCGTACTCCGTCTGAGCTTCCAAGGCGTGCTCGACCAGGAGATCCCTCTCACGGCGGAACCGCATGTCCGAGACTTCCTCAGGCTTCCTGCTGTCGAGTGGATCGTCGTCCCATGGAGCAAGCAGTCGCCAACCCCCAGGACGGCTCGAGATGGCTTCCGCTCCAATTTTTCGCTCTCCCCGACGGCGGCCTCCGAGTTTTCACCTCGGTACAACGTCTCCCCGCGCCGCAACCCACGCTGCATCCCGACCGAGTCGACGGTACCCCGATACGAAAGTTTCCTCCTGAAGCGCAGTGACTCCATGTAGTTGTAGCGAGCGCAAGAAGTCAAGAAGCTAAAAGACAGTAATAACTTATGAGCGCTTTGTTTTGATGCTGCAGTAGTTGCAGTGTCTCACACGTCGCAGATTTATCTATGTGACGTGTGAGAAACCGTCAATGTGCATAGTGATGCCACAAAGCAGACCATTTTAGTGGAAGGAGCGCATGGAGAAGGCAGAGGTGGACGAGCTGCGGGAAATCACGCAGCGCGTGTGCGAGAACGTGACGACGTATGTGGGCGCGCAGCTCGACGGTGAGTGGGAGACAGCAGTTTGCTGGTCGATCAGAGCAGTTGGGGCTTCGTAGCAGCTCACCATTGGCTGTTTTACTGGGCCAGGCTCCCTGGAGTCCATGCAGGTGATGGAGACGGTCGTCAAGAACGCCAATGCCAAGTACGTGGGCATGAAGCGGGAGGCCAAGAGCATCGGCAAGCTGTCCGAGGTCATGGAGGCGCGAGGTAGGAGCTGTGTCTGTAGATATTGTGCGTGCAAGTTGCTAATTATTGCCTGGCTAGCAAATGCAATGGAGGAGAAGATGAAAATCATCGACGACATCGACGAGGAGCTAACAGAGCTGGAAGACATGGTGGACCAGCTGGAGCAGTACACAGGATCGCTGGGTTCGTCCATTCAGGTGTCCTTGGTTTTGTGTTGCCGTTGCTCACCTGCTTGCTGCCTGCCGTGGTGATGACTGCAGAGATCAAGTTTAATGACGTGAGCTAGGCTAGGCTAGCTGGATGTAGCAGCTAGAGGATTTGTAAACGGAACTCAATCACCTCTATGAACTGTGTGACGCTGGCGCTTGCAGGCCTCATTTTTATCGATCGTGCTGAACGGAGTGACTTGGTTTCAGTATGCATCTAGAATTCTATGTTTAGCTCTGGATTGAGGCCGGAACTCGGCCCGGAAACCGCTGAGGCCGCATGAAGGCTCTTCGCACTGCAACAAACGACCCGCAACGCACACACATCGCCGATCTCCGCCCCATTGCGCAGGCGCCAGTAGCAGCAATATGTCCGCCATGCAGAACATGAAGTGTGTGGTCGTCGGGTGAGTGACAGAAGGAGTCTTGTGTGACGTCTCGGATGTTAATGACCAAGTATGTGCGTGTGTGTATGACAATCAGAGACGGCGCCGTGGGTAAGACGTGCGTGCTCATCTCGTACACGACCAACACGTTCCCGGGCGAGTACATCCCGACGGTGTTCGACAACTACAGCGCCAACGTGATGGTGGACAACCGACCCATCAACTTGGGGCTCTGGGATACTGCGGGCCAGGAGGACTACGACCGCCTGCGTCCACTGAGCTACCCGCAGACGGACGTTTTCCTCATCTGCTTTTCCGTCGTCAGGTGCGGCGTTAATGTTGTAGAGAGAGAGAGAGAGAGAGAGAGAGTGTGTGTGGTGGTTGCTAACTGCTGCTGATGCTGTGTAGTCGCGCTTCGTTTGAGAACGTCAAGTCCAAGTGGCTGCCCGAAATCCGCCACCACGCGCCCGGGGTGCCGTTCATTTTGGTGGGCACAAAGTCCGATCTGCGAGACGACGAGGAGACGCTGGAGAAGCTGCGCGAGAAGAAGCTCGCCCCGATCTCCAAGGAGCAGGTACGATAAAGCGACGTGGGGGGGTCATACACGTTCATGCTGACTAATTATTTTGTTGCGGTTGTGATCCGTTCCAGGGCGAGATGCTCAAGACCGAGCTTGGCGCGTACAAATACATGGAGTGCTCGGCTCTGACCCAGAAGGGGCTCAAGTCGGTCTTCGACGAAGGCATTCGATGCGTGATCACCAACCAGCAGAATCCCAAGAGCAAGCAGCGATCCTTCAAGTGCTCGATCCTGTAGAGTCTCCGTGCAGTACAGACGAACGAGCACGGATAATGCATTCACGGTCTTCATCGTATCCTTGCATCTTGAAGTTCTTGGGCTACGATATAGTTTAAAGCAACATACTCGGCTAATTTCGTAAATACGGTTTCATATCGACAAGAGGGATCGAAACGGGTAGGCTGTAATTACTTTCGAATTGAAACTTTCCGGTCAGATTCGCAGTCCGCAGCCTTCCGATGACCGAGAGCTCGAGCCTGACGTCGTGGCTGCTGGGCGCGGCCTACACGGGCGGCACGCTGTGCGTGGGTGCGCTCTTCCTGCTCTACATGTACCAGGACCGACTGCTCTACTTTCCCACGATTCCCGGCGCCTCCAAGTTCACAAAGGACAACCCTCCAGGTGCGCAACAGTTGGGTTAGGAACGTCTCCGGTGTCTATAGCTGATGATATTTGATTTGGTGGCAGGGTATCGACACCCGGGGGAGTTCTCCATCGAGTATGACGACCTCATGATTCCCTGCAAAGACGGCGTGAAGATCAACGCGTGGCTCATGAAGCAGAAGGACCACACGAGTCGGCCGACGCTCATCTTCTTCCATGGCAACGCTGGGAGTGAGTTGGCTGCTGGATTATTGATTTGTGTGAGGATTTATAGTGGTTTCTAACTCCTATTGGACTGCTGCAGATATCGGGTATCGTCTTCCGAACGCGGTTCAGATGTTCAGAAAAGTGGGGGCCAACATTCTGCTCGTGGACTACCGAGGATTCGGCCACAGTGAGGGGGAACCGTCCGAGGAAGGACTCAAGCTGGATGCCGACGTATGTGGATGCTTGATCGTTATTGCTGTCTCTGACCTTGCTAACAATTTGTGTGTCCCTTTGTTGCAGGCTGCTTTGGACGCCATGTATGCTCGCACGGACATCGACACGTCAAAGCTCGTGGTGTTCGGTCGGTCGCTGGGTGGGGCGGTGTCTGTCTACCTGGCTGAAAAGGAGCCTACTAGAGTACGTTTCTCATCGCCTTAAGAATGACTGTATAGCTGCTAGCTGACTGACGGGTGTTTTGTCGTGTAGGTGGCTGCTATTGTCTTGGAGAACACGTTCCTCAGCATTTCAGCCATGGTAGACGCGCTGATGCCTTTCCTGACGTACTTCAAACCGCTGGTGCTGCGCATGGACTGGAACAGCGAGCTGGCTATTCAAAAGCTCAAGCAGCCGATCCTCTTCATCGCGGGGCTGCAGGACGAGCTGGTGCCTCACTCTCACATGGAGCGACTGCGGTCTCTCGCCACCTCCAGCCAGCACGCCGTGTGGTATCCGGTGCCAGGCGGGACGCACAACGACTCGTGGCTGCGCGGGGGTGAAAAGTACTACGCGGAGCTGCGGGGGTTCCTGGACGCGCTGGGCGGCGACACAACGTGTCTGGCCGGTGACGTCTCGTCTTCGGACGATGGTGTGGCCCCAGAGGAGAATGCCATCCCGAACATGCTCCAGCAACCTCTTCTCAGCTCACTTCAGAAGCCGCACAAGCCCAAAAACGAGTAGAACGCCGCCGATTGCAGACGCGCAAAGAGAGTGTCAATAAAAACCTTTGCTGTGGAAACGCAGTTGGAATCGACACATCGTGCTGTTTTTTCCCCCCAAGAAAGGCTCAACAGCATTTTGTTTCTCCTCGTCGCAGACACGAAGGTAAGAGCAAAGTTGTATTGGTTCGCGGCCCGCTTGATTCGCATCGATAACATGTAGTCGTCCGATGTTGCCAGCTTTGGCACCTTGAGCTGCCTAAGGATCGGGGGAGGTCGACGTTTGACTGTCAAACCTCTATCTTTCAATGTTAACACTAATTGCTACAAAGAGCGCACCAGGTATCGATTTTACTATTGTTTTTGGCATTTGCAAGTTGAAGGGCACCCAAAGTCTGCATTTCCACCTCTTCAGTTAGCTGCTCCCACAAGATAAAATCCTGGAATTGTCACCGACATAGTTGCGGAAGTGTCGTAGGTGTTTGTCCACGTGCCACCCATGTAGTTTTTCGCATCAGTGCGATCAATCGTTTCCTCACTAACCCTCAGCGATATGGCCTCCACCGTGGGTGACTCGGCTTCAGGGTTGTCGAGCCACACTACGACACTCGTGCCGGTAGCAAGTGTTGATAGTGGCTGGACATTGTCATCGCTTCCGCAGCAAGCGACGGCTGAAATCTTTCAAAGCATGAAGCCATTGTTGCATGTAGTAGTACGGTGTGTTGCTCGAAAGTTGACTGAATTGCATGTTGCTTGACTGTCGTTTAATGACAAGTTTTCTACCCCCCAGCGACAGTTCTTACGAACTGCGAACAACATGATCAATCAGGCGCTCGACCTGGCGGCGGCTAAGTGCTGCCTCAATGCTCCGACGCGCCGTGATGACGACCCAGGCTTCGAGGTGTACCATGCGACAGAGGATGATTGGGATCGCTCAGAGAAATAAGCGCTTCGTTCGCGTGCCATGACGTGGGTCAATGGTAGAATCTACATCGTGGAGCTGCCGGGTTGGGTTCAAGGCAGAGCCGTACCGTGTTTTCAAGAAGAAATGATCGCCGCCACTGGAACAGGATATGAGTTTGTGTCCCCTGCGGGTCCTACTTACGGGAAGTCATTGGAGCACATTGAGCCCGACATTTTTTCCCCCAACATCTGCAAGTGATGCGGTGCTACCTGCGGGACTTCATTGGGCTGAATTTCACACGCTCAAGGTGGAGATTGGTGTGTCACGACTGTGGACGCAACTCAACAATAAGGCGGAGCGGTGGAGCGGCTTTCCGGGTGTGCAGTATGTACTGTGCATTCATATCTCGCCTGGCCTAAATGTGCGCGAGTACCGACTGTTTGCCGTGGCGAACGGGGCGATTGAGCCACCGTTGATCCCAATCTGCTCCATTGTTGACCCGACTCTAGTCGGCTTCAACTCTCGTCGCCTGCTGGGGTTCCCTCCCAACGCGCCACTACCGGCAGGCTTTCCAGACCCATTCGTGACTGTGAACTTGTGGGCGATTGTGACCCAACTGATTGAGATTGCCTAAGGCGAACCCAGTTGCAATGCAGGTGTGAAAAGCATGCGGTGCTTCGCCAGCATCTCCAGACTTGCCAAGAGATGGATGACCGATCCACCCTCGCGTCGGAGATCTGCTATTTCGTTAGCGTTGGAGCTCATGAAAATTCTTGCTCATTCAAGTCGTGTTGAAGTCTTGCTTAGGGTGGCATACTATGTTGAAGTGGTCTCTTAGCCGCGCTGTGATTGGTTAAACTGAGTCGCACGTCGGAATCCCATTCCAAAAAGGACGCGCGCTGCTGTGGTTGGCTAAAATCGGGATCGTATCCCAAAAAGACGCGGATCTTTTCACTTCGGAATCGGGCGGTTGGCACGCAAGCGGCTTCAGACGATCATCTCATGGTGCTCCAGACGACCTCAGTCCTGCGTCGCGCGGCGCTGTGTGCGCGCCTGGCGTCTGCGCGCGCACTGTCCAGCGCCGCCGGCAGCTCGGGCGCGTTCCTGACCCTGGAGACGCGCGAGAACGGCGTGGCCATCGTGCGGCTGGACGACAAGGCAGCCAAGGTGAACACGATCTCGTCCAAGATGACGGCCGAAATGACGGCCATGCTGGACACGGTGGAGAGTGACCCCAACATCAAGTCGGTGGTGCTCATCTCGGCCAAGCCCGGCGTGTTCATCGCTGGCGCCGACATCGCTGAACTCAACGCGTGCAAGACAGAGGAGGAGATGCGCGCCATGTCGAGCGCTGGCCAGAGCTTCATGAGCCGCCTGGCCAGTTCCAAGAAGCCGTTTGTGGCGGCTATTGATGGCTCCTGCATGGGCGGCGGCCTGGAGGTGGCNNCCTGCCACTACCGAGTGGCCTCGCAGAGCAAGAAGACGCAGCTGGCGCTGCCGGAAGTGATGCTAGGATTGCTTCCGGGCGCGGGGGGCACCCAGCGCCTGCCCAAGCTAGTGGGCATCCAAGCGGCGCTGGACATGATGCTCACGGGCAAGAACATCAAACCCGACAAGGCGCTGAAGATGGGGCTCGTGAACCAGGTGGCGGACCCGTACGCTCTGGAGAGCGCAGCCATTGCGGCGGCGCAGCAGCTGGCTGCGGGCAGCTTGAAGGCCAAGAAGAAGAACAAGGGACTGGTCAACCGCATCCTGGAGGACACTCCGCTGCGCCAGGTCGTGTTCAAGAAGGCTGGAGAGATGGTGGAGAAGAAGACGGGCGGCCACTACCCGGCGCCCAAGCTGATCCTTGAGGCAGCACAGACGGGCGTGGAGCAGGGACTCACGAAGGGGCTGGATGTTGAGGCGGTCAACTTTGCCAAACTGGGCATGACCAATGAAGCCAAGGCGCTCATGAGCATCTTCTTCGGACAGACGGCGCTCAAGAAAAACCGCTACGGCAAGCCGGAGAAGCCTGTGCAGACCATGGCAGTGGTCGGTGCTGGCCTCATGGGAGCTGGTATCGCGCAGGTGTCCGCTTCGAAGGGGGTGCGTGTTCTGCTGAAGGATCGCGACGCTGCGGCTGCTGCCAAGGGTGAAGACTACGTACGCAGCAACCTGGACCAGAAGGTGAAGCGCAAACGTATGACGATCTACGACCGCGACGCCGTCATGGCCAATGTAGTGCCTCTGTCTGACGAGGATGAGGTGTGGAAAACGCACATGAAGAAGGCAGATCTTGCCATTGAGGCTGTTTTTGAGGACCTGTCTCTCAAGCACAAGGTCCTGTCAGATCTGGAGAAGTACGTGTCGAAGGACTGCGTGATTGCCACCAACACTTCGGCTTTACCGATTGCTGACATTGCATCTGCTTGCAAGCGTCCGGAGAACGTGATTGGCATGCACTACTTCTCGCCTGTGCCGAGCATGCCGCTGCTGGAAATTATTCGCCACGCTGGTACAAGCGACGCCACTGCGGCGAAGGCTGTTGATCTGGGACTTCGTCAAGGCAAGACGGCTATTGTAGTCAAGGATGTACCTGGATTTTACGTGAACCGTTGCCTTGGCCCGTACATTGCTGAGACGTTAGCGCTTGTTGGAGACGGTGTGGACCCGGAGAAGCTTGATAAGCTAATGACGACGTGGGGTCTGCCTGTGGGCCCCATCACTCTGGCCGACGAGGTTGGTTTAGATGTGGCATTCCACGTGAACCAGACGCTATCGAAGGCACTGGGTGTGCGTATGGATGGTGGAGATGCCAAGCTATTCGAGGAGATGATCGGACAGGGTTTCCTTGGCAAGAAGTCGGGCAAGGGCTTCTTCGTACAGCCTCCTAAGGGCAAGAAGGGCAAGAAGACCATAAACGCTGATGCCATGAACCTTGTGAAGAAGTACCAGAAGGAAGACCTGAAGCTCAGCGACGAAGATACGGTCAACCGCCTCATTTCGCGCTTCGTGAACGAGGCTGTCCTCTGTGTGCAGGATGATATCATTGAATCTCCGTCAGAGGGCGATATTGGTGCCGTGTTCGGTATTGGTTTCCCGCCTTTTATTGGCGGCCCATTCCGCTACGTCGACCTGGTGGGAAGCACTAAATTCACGGAGATGATGCAGCGCTACGCCGACCAGTACGGCCAGCAGTTCGCCCCTGCACCGCTTCTGCAAGACATGGCCAAGACCAACAAGAAATTCCACTCGAAGTAAGACTGAATTCCGTTTATATAGGCAGAATCCGCGTGGATTATGGTGATGGCAGTCGCTACTAATCTTCAAAACAAAGCAGAAACAAAGTTTATGCAGGAAGAAATGCACATTTGGATTGGTGTTTCTTGTTAGCAGGGCTGTCTGCAACCGGTTCATAGCCACTCATGTGGAGACGCCATTCTTCTGGTGCAAGTGAATTGGTGTAGTGAGCAAGGCGAAGAAGGCAGAAGGGAATATAACACGACGTACCAGCTTCGCGTGTACCTTGTGCTCTCGCTCTTGGCTCTGTCGACGCAGATCTTCCACGCGCTGCAATTTCTCGTCCAGCTCCACCACCTTCACGACGAATCCCGGAGCATATTAAGAGTCCGTTAAGCCATTCATGACGCATGTGGTGTCGTTCGTACCTGGTGCACATTGAAGCTTCCTGTACGACTGGGCTCAGAGTCCGCCGCGGTCGCAGACTCAATAAGGTCCTGCTTCATGCGGCGCACCAATGCAATACGCAATGCGTTCCTGCGGTCTTCCAACTCCGTTTTCTTAGCCTCTTCCACCGCCGCCGTCTTGCTCTGGAGTTTTACCGCCAGCTGCGCAGGTGGCTCGGGAGCTGTAGCCTTCTGCTCTTGCTGGTACTCCTTTAGCTGCGACTCGCGCTCGCGTTTCTTCTTTGCAATGATGAGGTCACGCTGCTTCCGCAGATACTCTTCACGTCGCTTCAGTTCCTCCTCCGAGATTTCAGAAGCCTGTTGCCACTCGCGCTGTTTGCTGCGGTTCTCTTCAAGTGACTCCTTGTTGCGCTTACAGATCTCTTCGGCCTTCTTCTTGCTCTCGCGAATCTGCTGCTGCACCTCTGCGGGGGAGAGCTGTCGGGTCTCCGATGCAGCGCTTGTATACTTGTCTTCAGCTACTTTAGCCGCCACGGATGCGAGTCGCAACTGCTCGCTTTGCACGCTCATGGACATGGCCAGCGCGGCCTCCAGCTCGGCCTGCTCCATCTCCTCCTGCTTGTACAGCACGCTGAGCTCCATGAACTGCGCCTCCAGGTCGTGTTCGTCCTCGATCACCTCTTCACGCAGCTCCTTGATCGCTTCCAGCTCCAGCTCCAAGTTGCGCTTGACCATGAGCTTCTTGAAGCTGAGGAAGTCGTCCATGGCCAGGATCTGGTTCACCACGTCGGCGCTGACACCGTCGCTCACAGAGCCCCCGGCCGCCCGCTCGCTGTCCCGCTGCTTCTCGCAGATGGAGGCAAAGTCCGTGGCCGTGAGCCCCATCTCCGCTAAGTGTGAGCCCAGGACGCTCTCCACCAGCTCGCGGAACTGCGAGTGCAGCTCCGTGTAGACGAACTTGTTCTCTTCGCCCGTGTCAAAGCTGGCGCAGTTGTCGTCGATGAAGCACATGACCGGCAGATCCCACGCGGGAGAGCGCAACAGGTTCAGCACGTAGTCGAACACCCAGTCGCTCTCCTCCGTCGTGAACTCCAGCGCCGCGTCGCTCATCCTCGTCCTGCTTCTTGTGCGTCTCCGGCGGTCGCGTCGTTTCGATGCGCAAGATCCAACATGGCTACACTAGGATGTAGCCAAATGCATTTCAGCGAATCGCGTGCGACCAAAACCCCACAGATCCATTTTGGCTCTAAAACCCCCAACAACGATGGAGGAGGACGCACCCATGGCGTCGACCAAGCTGTACGTGGGCAACCTCTTCTACGAGCTCTCGCAGCGCGACGTGGAGGCCGAGTTCGGCAAGGTACAACACCCGCGTCCTCGTAGCCCCCCCCCTCTCTCTAACGTGTTGTCTCTTTGCAGTTTGGCCCCATCGAGCAGTGCGCAGTCAAGAAAGGCTACGCGTTCGTGCACTACGAACAGCTGGAGGACGCCGAGATGGCGGTTCAGGAGATGAACGACAAGGAGCTGGGCGGCCGCCGTCTGCGCGTGGCCTTCGCCGTGTCGCACGGCACGCAGCGGCGCTACGACGGGCCGCCACCACCCGCGCAGCTGGCACCTCCAGGACCCCCGCCGCCGCCTCCACAGCGCGCACAGCCCCCGCTGCTGCACAGCCCGCGGTTTCCCGTTAACGCGTCGCCCAACCTGTTCGTGGCCAACATCCCGCCGCATATCAAGATGAGCGAGCTGGACCAGGCCTTCGCCCAGTTCGGGGACGTCAAGAACGTCAAGGTGCTGCCCCAGTCGAGGCCCGACGCACCCATGTCCGCGTTTGTGGACTACGCGGACATTGAAGCGGCGCAGAAAGCCCACAGCGCCACGATCATCGTCGCGGACCACCATCTGCGCACGGACTACAACTTCCGCAAGTGCGTGGGCATCAATAATGGAGCTGGACTGCCGTAGACTAACCTGTGTGTTGATACTAGGAACAAGGGGGACGGACCGAAACGCACGACCCGCGGGAGCTTTGACGCAACGGGCAGCTATGATGGCGAAGAGCGCGGTGCGCGCTACGACTCGTTCGACCCTCAGGGGAGGAAGCCCCATGCGCCCAGGTACGAGGAGGAAATTGAGGACCCGAGTCATCGTCGTCACCACCACCGCCACTCGAGTCGTCACCATTCGTCGCGGCACAGTCGTGAGGAGCCCGGGGAGCGGGGGAGAAGTGGCTCTCCTCCGCGCTATCGCCGCCACAGTAGCAGCAGCAGCATGAGGGGCGAGGACGGCGCAGGTGCTCGCGAGCGCTCGCGCGACTACGCTGGTGAACGCTCCTACAGACGCCCAGATGAGATGGACGAGTTCCAGAAGCCTGGACGTCAGCCCCCGTCTGGGTACTATTCGCGCGAGGAGCGGCTGCCACGCGAGTACGCCGGACGGGGAATGGACAAGTCCCCGCAAGAGTACCGTCACTATGTCCGCCCGGAGATGTCGTCGCGCTCCGGATCGCGTCGCGGCCCTCGGAATGACCGCAGCTGGTACGATTTTGTATGGTTGTTGTGGAGGTTTATCGTGCTCACTGTGCAATTGATTTTGCAGGTCGCCTCAGCCGGGGCCTCGCACCCGCAGCCGTAGCCGCTAAGATGCTCGACGACGTGGCGACTTGCCGATAAAGTTGTGGATCTTGGCTTCAACTGGCGCTTGGCACGTGGAGGCGTTGCAAGAAGGCTTTTGCATAGCTTGTAAGCAGCTCGGGTTGTATTGTGGAGATCGAGCGCTCACGACGAAATGGACAAACTCATCTGTGGTCGAAATGTTTCGGACCACGACTGGTAGCTGGCGTTCCCTTTCGTTTTCCGTCGTCACTGGAGCAACTCTTCACTGTGGTATGCTTAATCTTCACGCTACATTACCTGCTACGTAGACCGTGGATTTCTTGGAGCTTTTGCTTGGCGATGTTGTGGTATCTTGGGTATGGCCTTAGATACTGGATGATCCACTTTCAGGCGGATAAACTTGGATGTCACCTAGAATTACGTGTTTGTCTGGTGGAGGTTGGCGTGCTGTCTGACTGCGGCTGCATTCACGAAAACACCGCCAACCGCGCACTTCATTAACCGGGTTACGATGAACAAACTACTGATCGCATGCGTTCTCGCTACCTTCACGACGCAACTCGCTTCAACTGATGCCAACGCGTTGGAACTCGACGCTTCAGCTATGGAGCGCAGTCTGCGGGCCAACGTCGAGTCGAGTGCTAACGGGACTGCTGGTGCTGCTGCCGGTCTGGAGGAGAAAACGTGCTATTTCTTGGGGTTGAAAGCGTTGCCGTACCCGTGCACGGGGCTACTCGGTACGGACTGGACGCACTGGTAACACAGTCTGCTCGTGAGCTACGATCGCTCCAGGTTGAACTACTTGATATCCATTTCAATGCAGAAACTTCGTCTCGCTCTGTGCGAGACAAGGCACGAAGTCGAACTCAATCCTCTTTTCACTTTTCATTTTGCTGCCTCCCTCCGACTCACCAAAGCCAAGACGATGAAGTTGCTGTTCACCTTCGCCCTCGCGCTCTCAGCTCTGCTGGCTTCTGCAAATGCCGCCACCACGGGGACTTCGGCTCTTCTCACGAAGCGAAACCTGCGCGACGAGAGTGCCAGTCTCGCTGGAAGTGCCGCAGAGGAAAAGGTCTGTTACTTCCTCTTCTGGCCTTTCCAGTGCTAAACCAACCTACTTCCCCACCGAACAGCCCTCGCTGGAGAAGTCACAGAGTAGCGACCATTTCAATGCAAATTCACGTCACTTCAATCGTGATTTAGTTAGATGTTTCATCTCGTTTATATTGTGCCAGTCTGCAGCTCCACCATCCCGCGGTAGACCCCACCCGGCACCCGCATGAGCTCCTCGTGGCTGCCCAGCTCCACGATGGCTCCCTCACGCGTCACAGCAATCACGTCCGCCTTCCGAATCGTCGACAAGCGGTGCGCCACCACGATCGTCGTGCGCCGCTTCTGCGTCATGAGCGCGTCCAGCGAGGCCTGCACGACGTGTTCGCTCTCGTTGTCCAGCGCACTCGTCGCCTCATCCAGCAGCAGCACGTCCGGGTCGCGCAGGATGGCGCGCGCGATGGCGACGCGCTGCTTCTGGCCGCCCGACACCTGCGCGCCGCGGTCGCCCACCTCCGTGTCGAAGCCCCGCGGGAAGTTCGAGATGAAGTCGAAGGCGTTCGCGCTTTTGGCCGCCGCCTCCACGTCCGCCCGACTCGCGCCAGGTTTGCCTAGAGAAATGTTCTCGGCGATCGTCCCCGAGAAGAGCACGGGCTCCTGGCTCACCAGCGAGATGCGGTCGCGCAGCCACGGCAGACTGAGACTGCGCACGTCGTGGCCGTCCAGCGTCACCAGGCCCGACGACGGGTCGTAGAACCGCTCCAGCAGCGCGATGGCTGTGCTCTTGCCGCTGCCGCTCGCGCCCACCAGCGCCACAGTCTGGCCGCGGCCAACGGACAGGTCGTAACCCTGGTAGATGACGGCGTCCGGCCGCGACGGGTACGCGAACGTGAGCTGCTTGAAGTCGATGTCGCCCTGGACACTGGGCAGCACGGTGCCTGCTGTGGACGTGGCGTCGATCTCCGGCACGCGGTCGATGATCTTGAAGACGTTGACGGCGGCTCGCTTCGCCTTGTCGCCGTCAACGGAGCCCTGTGAGGCCATGCTGACACTGAAAGACCCCATCATGAAGACCATGAGGACGACGAAGAGATCCTCGAAGCTAATCGTGCCGTGCGAGACCAAGATCCCGCCGATATAGAAGACAAAGGCCAGGACCCAGAACATCATACATTGCGATAGCCCGAAAGAAACCCCTCCCGACACGCTCAACTTCTTGTCTTGGTCATTCGAGATGTCCAGGAACGCCGCGTATTGCCGAGTGAGAGCCTGCTCCATTCCAAATGATGCCACCGTGCGAATCAAGTCGATGGCTTCCGACAGAAGAGACCCCGCAGCGGCGTCGGCGTGGCTGTTCTTCTTCGCATTCATCTGGCCAGACATTTGCTGCAAGCGCACAACGTTCACTCCCACCAGGAATGGGGTCGTCGCGATCATGATGAGAGTCATCTCCCAACTGTAGTAGAACGAGATGGCGAAGATGATGATAAACGTCGTGCCAGTCATCAAACTGCGGTTGAGAAAATCGGACGTCATCGACTGCAGGATAGCGGAGTCGGTAGTTAGCCGCGACACGAGGGAGCCCGACGAGTTTTCCTTGTGGTCGAACCACCCCACCTCCTGACGCAGCATGGCGCTGTACGTCGCAAGACGAACCCGAGTGACCAACCGACTCGAAGCTATGCCGAACCAATATTCTGTCAGTGTGAAAGACGCACCACAGACGACGGCCAGACAACCCAGCGCCAGTGAGTAGTAGCGCATGTCGTGGAGCAATTCGTGTTTCGTCTTTTGGAACTCGAAGTATAAATGAATGATCTTGGCGATGAACATGCCAGCCAGCGGGTAGACGGCGCCTTTAAACACGGAAGATACCCCACCCAACGCCATGAACTTCCACTCGGGTAGACCCATTTTCCAGATGCGCAACGTAGAGACTTTCGAAGTGTTCTCGATAGAACCGGATTCACAGTCACTGATTTCACTTGAGGTGTCGGCTCCAATCGCTGGTCCACTGGACTTGCTTGACGCTGTAGTAGACTGCACCGGTTGTGAGCTCTTTCGATCGATCTCGGTCGATACGTCTACCATCTTCGTTTCGTCGATTCCTCTAGCCTTTTCTTCATCAGATGGCTGGGATTGAGCTTCCAGCAGAAGCCGGTAGTGACCGTCGGGAATACGCACCAGCTCGTCGTGAGAGCCAAGTTCCACGACCTGACCGCCACTGTGCACGGCGATGCGGTCTACATCTCGGATAGTCGACAGTCGGTGCGCCACAATGATCGTCGTGCGGTTCGACCCAGCCACCAACCGATCCAGAGACGTCTGGACGATCCGCTCGCTCTCCGTGTCTAGCGCACTCGTCGCCTCGTCTAGCAGCAGAATCGGCGGGTTCTTGATGATGGCTCGCGCGATGGCAATACGCTGTTTCTGACCTCCCGACAACTGTGCGCCGCGCTCGCCCACCTCGGTCGCAAACCCCTCGGGGAACTCCATGATGAAGTTAAACGCGTTCGCCATCTTGGCGGCCTCCACGACCTCACTGTCCGACGCTCCCGGTCGGCCGTGGCGAATGTTGTCCAATATTGACGTCGCGAACAATACCGGCTCTTGCCCCACCAAACCGATCTGTTGGCGCAGCCACTTCACGTTCAGTGTGCGGACGTCCTCGCCGTCGATCTCCACGGAGCCCTCGAGTGGGTCGTAGAAGCGCTCCAGCAACGAGATCACCGTACTCTTGCCGCTGCCGCTCGGACCAACTAGCGCCACCGTCTCGCCAGCCTTAATCTTGAGCGAGTACCCGCGACACACGTCCACCTCGGGACGAGACGGGTAGGCGAATCGCACGTTGTCAATGTCGATGCTTCCAGAGATCGCGTTGAGTGTCTTGCCTTGTGTGTCGTTGGTGGGGTCGATCAGTGACGGACGCTTGATCAGCTCGAACACATCGAAGGCAGCAGCGCAGGCGGAGAAGACAGCTTGGAGATTGGGTCCTGCCTGGCCCAGTGCCATCGCACCTTGCAAGACTGCGAAGAATACTGTCAGGACGCGGCCACCGTCGTAGCAACCTGATCCCGTGCACGAGTTACCGTCCAAGTTGTCGCGAGCGACGAACACAGCTCCGATAAAGAATCCCAGCGCGTACATGAAGAAAATCATCATGTACATGAGTCCGCTGCCCCAGCCAACGGCAAAAGACTTCTTGATCCCAGCGCGCGTGGCGCCCTCGAGCGCACGGCTGTACTTTTCAACGAAGTAGCCCACAGAATTGAACATGTGTACCGTGCGGATGTTGCTGAGCGACTCCTGCGCCACGGCACCGGCCTGCGCGTACGACTGCATGCCGCTGTGCGTTGCGGCGACAATGACTTTCTTCGCCACCATTCCACTGACGGCGACGAACGGGATCACAGCTAGTAGGATGAGAGTGAGCTCCCAGCCTTTCACTAGGCCGATGACGATGCCCGCCACCACAGTCGACGAGAAGTGCAGCATGTCGCTCATCTTGGACCCGATACCGTCCTGGATGGTGATCGTGGCTTCGGTCACACGCGAAGACAACTGCATCGGGTCGTTCACGTCGAACCAACCGATCTCCTTGGTGATGATCGCGTTAACGTAGAGGCTGCGGATGCGCTTGGACTGGCGCGACGCCGTGAGGGACCAGCAGTACACTTGCAGGTAGGCTGCAATGAAGCCGACGATACCCACGATCATGAAATTGATCGACGCGGTGCGAACGCTCGACATGTTGAGGACCGGCGTCTCGCCCTCGCCCGCCTGGCCGAACTCGTTGATGACGTTTCCGTAGAGAAGGACCAAAACGGGTCGCAGGACACCGGCGCCGAAGGCTCCGAGCGTGCCCAAGAGCATGAGCAGCTTGTCGGTCGTGTCTGTGAAAGAGAAGAGCTCCACCAAGGACACTTGTCTGCTCACGTCAGGCGAGTTCTCTACTTCTACTGCTTTGGCGTCGGAGTTCTGCTGCCAAGATCGAGGTGTATGCACGGCCACGTAGGATTGCGGGTCCGAAGAACAAGACATGCTCTTCACCTGGGTCGGTTTGGGATGTTGTCACTTGCTCGCTGCGTGGCGAGTTGTGGAATTAGCCAGGCCAGTATTAATACACAGGTCAACCAGATCTCACGCGCAATCACGAAAAACGTGAGAAATCACTTGCCCCAATCCTACACGCGTGATCAAGCGTGTACCGGTAATAGTAAATAGCAGCAAGGTCTCTGACTACGATATGCGGACAATTGACGGTGTCTTCTCGTTATGAAAAAGAAAGCCGATGTTGCGCATCGATCGGATGGGTGCTTTCAATTGCGATCCCGACAACCTCCGGTCAAGCCAGCTCTGGTCGTTGCGTACGCACCGAGCGCTTCATTCTCGCACGTTGTGCTGGAATGCCCGTTTTTGAGGCGCAAATGCGTCCTCTGTTAGTGATGTCTGTCTTCGGTCCCTTGGGTGGTAAATGCAATCCAGCAGGAGCACCCGAGTGCCAGAAGATGGTTGCAGAATACTTCGAACGCTACAGTAGCAGGACCACCAAAAGCGTTGATAGCAGCAGACGCTACAAATCTGGCACAACAATATCAGATACAAACACGCAGTTGGTGATGCTGTTAGGTGAGGCCTGGAGC